>JADDOH010015968.1:0-47259 GCA_016648135.1 Agrypnia vestita | reverse complement strand
CAACACTGCTCCTATAAAAGAATTTGAAATTATTACGATACACAACGAGGTCCTCCAACCATTAGACGAATCATGTGCCAATTCAACGACGTATTACGAATAGTATATATTGTATTTATTGAGATTTAGTCGCATTTATTATCTCTAGTATGAGTTTTAGTATTGGTGCCAGGCGCCATTATGAGGCGGAAATAGTTCATATTCATGGCCCGACTGTAATAGGTATTCTTGTCGCGTAAGAGGTGGCACTTTTAGAAGTACAACTGTGTTTTGTTTTTCGTCCCTGACGGACGGGATGGTATAGCTGTGGTTATTTGGGTGTTACACTTGGTAAATGCAAGAGGCATTAAGTATTATCAATTTCGTATGCGAACCCAAGATGTTAGAAATATTTTAGTTAATATAATTTCATTGAATATTTGCTGCAGAATAATATTTTATGAAAGAAGTAGTTAATATTCCATTCAAAGTAAACGTTTTAGTCAATATCTCTATAGATAATATTCAACAGCAAATCAGACATGTTAGTTAATATTTTTAGTCAATATTGCATTCAAAAGCAAAAATACCACAGAATTATTACTTTCAGTTAATATGTATTTTTAGTTAATTTATTGTATAGAGTAATTTCGTATAGTATAGAACATTATTTCATATGAATAATTGAATTTTAGTAATAGTAGTATTCTGTATAGAATACAATTATTTTAAAGAATTATATTGCTACGACGTATTTTTGACGGGTAACCCATAGGACTCATCACAATACTTACCATGACCAGAAAGACTATTTATATTAAAATACAATAAAATGCTTTATAATATTAATTTAACATTATTTCGACATTAAATACAGTCTGCTTGATTGATTAGGAAGACCCACTATCCATCAGACTCATCACAATCTATAAAACATTGGAGTTTCATGAAGGTAAATTAAATCGAATATATAAAATTAATCTGCTTTGATACAAGTCAGAATAATTTATTAAAGTCTTAAAAATCTGTTTCAAATCTCTTGAATCTTTCTTAACAGTAATTTTAAAAGTTTCTAAAAAGATAAAGGGTATATACTGGCTCCATAAGCATGAGGGCAACTACTTCAGTCCTTTGTTTATTTACGAACTTTGCATACTAAAAAAACATAAATTTAAATAAATGTTTCTATTAATTATAACGCAAAATATCATAAATTAATTAAAATACACTATAATTAATTAATTAATTAATTGGCCACCCAGTGGACATGACACTGGTTTCTCACACCGAGGGTTCCGGGCTCAATTCCCGGTGAGGTCACAGTTAATCTATGTGATTTAATCAATCCTGGGTGTATTGTGATGTGTTTCGTTTCCGTGATCTGGCTTCATGGCCTGTTGAAGAATAGATGTTTCCTTTTCTCCCCATTCTAATGAAATATTTATTTTACCTTTAATTTTTTTGTTTGTTCTTAGTTAAGCCCTTCATTTTTTACTTTTTTGTATAACTTAAGTTATTGTTACTATATGTTAATACATAACATGTTAATTCTGTGGAAACTTGTAAAATAGTCTCTTTATTATTTAATATCTTCTGATTTTTACTCCCTTTATATTAACTCGTGGCGTCTGCTTGCTTGCTTGCTTGCTTGCCGGCTTGCCGTCAACAAAAACTTTGGATCAATTTTTGACCCTTTTCCCGTGATCCAATCGAGCCGAAACTTGGTAAGTAGACTCGTGGCGACAATCAAGAAGATAAATTTGAATTTCTCCGTCGGTATACATAAAAGGTATTTCACTAAGAATGTCAAAAATCTAAATTGACTGACAAATGTTTTTAGAATTTAATCTTCAAAGCATGAAGTGTCTTATAAAAGCTCAAAACATCTGACATTTTAGAAATATATTAAATTACTGTAAGTTTAGTGTTATGTTATATGTTGTAATTCGTCTTTAATTGTTGTTATATTTTACAAATAAAGGGAGTATAATAAAAACTTGGTTTTTATGGGTTGCTTTTTTATATGTACTGTTAGTTTCCCGTAAATAAATAAATAAAGTATTCCCGGAAATCCAAAACCCTATGTTATATTGTATGGCTGTACAGTGTGTTCGCAACGAACGTTCTTAATTTTACTAGCTCTGAAGACCAGCATAGAATTTTCAGTCGCCTTGTGTCTAAGGGAATATTATCTGCCCGTCTCATTCTTAGGCGTCCCAGCAAAAGCGCTCCCGACGGATTTACTATGAAGACCTTTCACAGTGTTCTAGAATCTTCGCATTAGACTACGTACCCTTCCCAACTCAATTTTCGCAAATTATACAATTTTAGGTAGAAATGTCAATTACCTTTGAAATGCGAATTAAAGCAATGTCGATGTAATCTTTTGCCTCTGAATTCGTAATAAGAATGTTTTTGAATACTTTTATAATTTAACCTTTTCCGTACGTTACTAAAATTGAATAAATAAATAAAAAACAATATAAAATAAAGGCTTGTTATAACTTGTTCCAATTTTTAAGTAAAAGGGGAGTTATGTTGTAGTAATATGTATACAAAAAATTAAATAATGTGCATCATATGTGTAAAATATTAAGTAAACTTAAATAACAATTTTTAAAAATTAAAAATAACACACAATAATTTAAGAACGTAGTTATTTGTATTTGCAGGAGTGAGTACATAGAGTCATGACATTTATGTATTTTGTAATAAATCTAAATTTAATATATAACCCGTACTATTCCAATCACAATTATAAATTACGTACTTTAATTATGTGTTATTTATTATATAATTTATTTTATTATAAGCTTACAACGAACGAACAACGCACACCTAAATACACACACCCACACACATTCACACACACACACACACACACACACACACACACACACACACACACACACACACACACACACACATTTAACACATCCCATTTAGGTAAGTGATTTTATAGATGTATTGTAAGCGAGTAATATAAATGAGACTAAACTGAAATATCAGAAAAAAATCTGAATACTTAAAAAAAACTTTCCAGTATTTTATTTAAAATCATTCATTGTTTTAATTTTATTTAATAACTAGCTGTAACCCGTCAAAAATAATGGTTCGTTTAAATTTCGATTTCTAAGGAATAAGTATTTATTTATTTTATCAACAAAAGTTAAAATAATTGTAGAAATAATTTTGAATAAAAATTTAGAAAAAAAAATTGGGAAACTTTTTTAAAAAAATTGTTCAAAAATTGAAAAAAAAAATTACTATAATAGAGTTACGGACAAGTTACGGGGACAGGCAGACGAACGGACGGAAGGACGGACAGACAGACAACGAAATTATTGTAATTTAATAATAATTTTGAAAAGAGAATGAAATCAGCAATTGGATAGGAAGTTACAGACGGATATTCGAAATTCTTAGTATTGGGGTAATGATTATTACTGTCCGGATTATTCAGACTGCAATACATCGCAATACCATGTCACGTAAATAATTTATTATTATATTTTTTCATAATTGTTAATGGGCTTCATTATTAATGTTCTTAGCACGGCAGTTCAGAATCTTTTGTGTAATCTGGGATAATCTGCCGTGTATATGTGACCTCTCTGGCCGACGTTTCGGATCCTATT
This sequence comes from Agrypnia vestita, assembly GCA_016648135.1. Taxonomy (NCBI): domain Eukaryota; kingdom Metazoa; phylum Arthropoda; class Insecta; order Trichoptera; family Phryganeidae; genus Agrypnia; species Agrypnia vestita. Next base: position 43,642 of record JADDOH010015968.1, on the reverse strand, counting down.
GCAGTGTCCATTATCAGGGAGAAACGTCGCCCAGAGAGGTCACACATACACACGGCAGAATATCCCAGAAAACTATATACAGAAGGGCTTTATTATACTCACTGCTGGTTATATGATATTTAAAACAAACCAAAACAATATATGTATATATTCATCAAATATTGTATGAGACAACTTATACGTTTTCAACCGTTGTATGAACACAATTGTCGTGAATACCGCTTCTGAGGAAATCAACTAGAATTTTCATTTTTGTTTATATTTCTTTGAAGGTTTTCAGTCCGTTTGACAAGAAATTTTACATACCTACAGGGTTTATAAGAAGACATTAACACACTTCTAAAAATAGGCTTTATTCATTTATTTTTATAATTAAGGTTAAATTCAAATTAATTTAATTATAGGTGATAAGATCATCAAAACCTTTGTAGCAGAATCGGGGGATGAACTGCAACAAATGCAATACAAGTTCCATCTAGCATTCCGAAGGTTTAACGTGTGTATCTTAGTGAACAAAACAAAGAGCTGAACAATATATAAGCAACCAAGGAGATCCAATTTACATTAGTTATAGTTGTAGATAGTTATATTAGGTATAGATAGTTAACAAACCTGTTGAACAGGTTTTGACATTTAAACACCTAGGAGTACAGATTCAAATAGCAAACTAATAAAGCCTCCGCAACATCTGGATGTCTTCGTAATTTTATTTGGAGCAATAATCGCATGCATATAGAAAGCAGAGTAAGGATACATAAGATGTGTGTAAAGTCAATCAACACATATGGTGCAGAAACAAAAGCTGATACAACCAGAAGAAAGAGTCTACTGGAGAGAATATGAGTAATTAAAACTTTAAGGGCAACCACAGAGGTAATAAAACGGATCTGTGATGCTGAAGATATAGAGCAGAGCTAGAAAAAGATTCTGGAGAGACAATGCAAACAGAATGGACAACTTTAGAATCCCTTACATTGCAGCTGACGAAATCCCACCTAGTTATCATCTTCCTGGAAGACCACTTAAACGATGGGGGTGAGTTAGATCTCGACGTCCCAAGACTAGCAGCTTTCTGGCAGAACAGATCAACAGACCTTGGTGAAGAGGAAAAAGAAAATAGAAGATATCTCATATATTCATTTTTCTTCGATTTTTAGAATTTAACATTTGTTGTATCCTGATGAAGGGACCATTGGCCCCAAAACATGTTGATTATTTAACAAAACAGTGGTTACCGAGTATATAAAGTGTTTTTTGTTAATTATATATACTAAAAAGTAATTATAAATTCATAAAAAGTATTGAAATCTCACAGAGACGAAGCTATTTATACGGGAAGCGTGCAAGAAAATTTTAATAGGGTGGCCCAGAGCTAATGACCTTTATGAGCTGACTTAACTCATCACTTCACAAAATGCAGCGTTCACCAATTCCACCGATAATATCCACGCATTATCAAATGTCTGAATGTTGAATAGGTGTATGTTCTAAATCGGTTTTTTTTCATATATTCGAGAGGACTGCTAGCGACATCTATGGCCATTCCCATGACATAGCAAACATAGGTTTCGCAACTGATAATGATATGTACCTGTATATTTTTAATGTGGAATATTAATTAAGCAATATTATTTTAAATAAATAATTCGTTGACAGCAACCCTGTACCAACATTGAATTTTCCGACAATACATTTATTAGAAAACATTTTTCAATTTATTTTATTTCGGAAAGTTAACGCCCATCAACTCCTAAAGTTGGTTATCCATTAAAGTTTTTTAAAAAAAGGCAAACTATGCGCCACGCTCGCGCCGAAGAAACGCTATAACTTTTTAAATTTAAAACAGCTTTGGAAGTGGAGATTTTCCTTTTAACGCAACTTTATAAATTACTTAATTTCGGCGCTTTTTCCGGGCAGAATACATTTTTCATAGGGACGTTCGTTTGATCTCATCCCTTCTGGCGAGCGGGGCTAATTCCTCCCCATCGTCGCAATAAACTAAGTTTTTTCATTAATTTAAGTAAGAGGGGCGATTCGCCAGTGTGTGTGTGTATGTGTGTGATGGCTACGCGATCAACAGTTTAAATATATATTTTTAATATCTTTAAATAAAATAACTTTTTGTTTAACACCACTTTATTGAGTTTAAACCAATTAGTTTCGACTCACAACTGAGTCTTCATCAGGGTTCAGATATTAACTAAATAAAAACAGAATTACGAACAATTAAGAAAGCATTAAGGGCAGAAAGAGACATAACGTCAACTGTGGTGGGGATTGGGTGGAAGAGAGTGAGTATGGGTGGGTGTAGTTAATTGGAAGGGGAATATATCTAGAATTGGACTACGCGATAAATCTAATTGCTTATTATGTAAATATTTGTTTTTAAAGATTTTTTTATTTCTAAAGCTCCTAAATTATTGAGACGAATACCTATGTCATTTTTATGAAGTACATCTACACCCGAAGATTGGTCAAATGCGTGGTTTTTTTCTATTAAATGAATCGCAAATTTTGAATAGCCTACACTATTTAAACATCTTTTGTGTTCAATGACTCTTGTATTTATATTTCTAGCTGTTTTTCTTATGTAAAATGAGTTTATAAATCCCTGAATAGCTTAATTTATGTTCTTTATCTTTAGAATTTATCAAAAGTCTACCTAAGTTGTTATTTGTGTAAAAAGCGGCTTTAATTTCAGGTGGAAATTTTAAAACGCTCAATGATGACAGATTATTAATAAATAAAACTCGACGCTAGCCGTGGTTTTGATTAGTTAAAGCGATATTATTGACAGGACCATTATTATAAATATAATAATAAAAATATAAATAAATTTTTTGGTATAAATTAGACGTAATTTTTTCGCGAAGATTCTATCAATCAGTGCGCTTTCATAACCGTTATTTTTTGCAATAGATTTAATTACCGCTAGTTCTTCGTTAAAATAAACATTAGAAAATATTTTTTTAAATTTCACGCTTTAAATCGATAAAAAGTAAGGCGTTAGGTGGACTCAAAAAATTCCCTTGATCAAACATCACTCAGTTGAGCTGACTACATAACTTACTTACTTACCAATACGCCGTATCCCCGTGAGGGTAAGCAGAGAAGATAAAACGCCTCATTCTTCTTGACTGACATGCAACTCTCGCCTCATTCGCATTCATACATCTTCGCTTGCAAGCTCGACGGTCGTTGAGGCTTCTAACGGGACCATCTTCCAGTATCTGGTTAATCTGGTCATGCCACGTCTTCTGCGGTCGTTCTCTCTTTCTGACAACGTCAACATTTACGTAATCTAGCACTTTTAATCAATTTCATTATAAATTTAATAATTTTAATCCATTTTATTACGAATAACTCCTAATTCATGTTTTAATAATAAAATTATCATCAAGGTATATTATGAATGTCTCGGAGAAGAAGCTATGTGGAATAAATAGCTCTGTTCGGAAAAAAAGATTTGGACAAGTTTTACAAACAGAATTTACAAAACAGCCCTAAAAAGGGCGTGTGCTTATATTTTGTATGATATTTAACCTTTATGAAGAGGTGACTTTGGCACGGTACCGATGTCGCCAATAGGTTACTATTTTTTGTTTAATAAATAAATGGAGGGGGTAAAATTGTGCCCCCACTACCGGACTGGCTGAGTGGGGGCAGAGTAAATACTCACTCAAGCCAGGAGACAACGTATTCTAATATAAAATTAATGTGGAGGTAAAAAATTAGAATTCATTCCTTTTTCTAACTCCGGACCATCAAAACCTCTTTCATTTGATGATACATGAGAAGTTTTGAGCGATCCACCCCTACAACATAAACAGTATTTTTGCTTATACTTAACAAGAAGCTTTATTTGCATACATTCCTAATCAATTTTTCAACATCACCCACGCAGTATCCAAATACTAAACATGTATAAATATAATTGACACAGTTTCACATGAAAAAATGCTTCACAAACTAAAACAGACTGGACTTTCGGAAGCAAGTTACAACTGGTTCAAAACTTACCTTACAGACAGAACACAATTTACACAACTTGACAAAACTAAAAGTGACGAACATTACATCAAATACGGAGTCCCTCAAGGAAGTACACTAGGACCTGTTTTATTCCTCCTATATATAAACGATTTATGCAAGCTAACAACGGGGGGGAAAGTAGTTACTTTTGCAGACGATACAATACTCCTGTTCCACGCTTCATCATGGGATCTTGTTTTCAAAGCAGCTGAACTGGGTTGCAACATAGTAAAACACTGGCTGGAAAATAATTTGCTAACAGTCAATCTCAAAAAAACTAAGTATTTGACATTCAGCATAGATAAAAGAGGGCAGCCATCTAGCGATTTAAAATTGACTATGCATGATTGCCAACACCAAAACTGTGATTGCACCCCCTTGGAAAATGCAGATAGTGTGAAATACTTGGGAATCATAATAGACAGGCACCTAAACTGGAAACTTCACATTGAACTATTATCGGGAAAACTTTTAAAACTCATTTACCTTTTTAAATCCATACGTAATATTTTTAATAAACAGCAACTCAAAACTATCTATTATGCTCTTGCCCAGTCATTTTTGAACTATGCGATTCCAAGTTGGGGAGGTACTTACAAAACCACATTAAAACCAGCTATAACGGCACAAAAAACCTTGCTCCGAGTCATTAATAAGAAACCATTCACATACCAATCAGACAGACTATTCAGAGAATTTAATGTACTGGACGTTAGACAGCTGTTCGTTAAGTCTACCCTCATCTTCTACATTAAAAACACAAACCACCTAACAGCAACCAGTAACTCGCATTCACATAATACTAGACAAGCATTACGAAACCTTGACGAAATACCAAAAACTAAGACAACACATGGACAGAAAAATTACTCATACATAGGGCCTAAAATATTTAACATATTTAAAACAGACTTCCCGGAAATCAGAATATACTCAATTAATAAAATAAAAGCTTTAGCAAACAACTGGCTTACCTCCAAAGGTAGAACAGCAACTGAAAATTTACTTACTGTAATTGCGTAATAATGTCTTTAAATAAAAATATATACCTATATAAATTATTAATTAATTAAGGAAAATAAAAAAATAATCTTAAACAAAACTTTAACCCTTTTTACATTAAACAATTATTCTACACATATTTACACTTGGACTTATGACTAACTCAACTTTCACTAACATTCCACTTGATACTCTATAGATACATAATAACTACCTTATGAAAATAAATACTACTGACGAACTCGAAAAAATATTATAATTGTGTGCTATAACGCCACTCTGGGACAGGCGTAGCCTAGTAGAGTGGCATAATCCACAAATTAAACAAAACAAAAAAATGTGTAAATTATCTTATGTTTTATCTTATGTTTTATTGTTAAATTAGTATTAAGTATCTTATTTGTAAACAAGGATTTTTAAATAAATAAAAATAAAAAAAATAAAAATAATTTAATGTTAATATACTATACAAAATTAAGTTCATAAAACTATCCTTCTTAAATAGATGCCATATTAAATATTAATATTACATTTTGTTCCGACGCCCAATATGAAAGTTGAATCTGTTGACTAAAATTAATAAATTTGAAATCGGGACATTTTCCGCACTAATTTTGATAAATCTAGAAACTACGTGGGCATTTAATGTTCAACTATAATGGAAAATTATTAATTTTAATCGAAATAATGAAGAAATCGTGTCGACAATGTTTTAATGATATATAGTCATGAATAGTCATCATAGTTAAATGTTTCAGAGCTCTAGCTAGCCGGAAAGTTAGCTAATTGGTGGAAAATTAATCATAAGATTCCACTAAAATAAACAAACAGACAAAGTGAGTTAAATAAAGTATGTTATATAAGATAATGCCATTGTGAAAAAATGCATATTTTACTAGTGTATTAATTACGCAAGAATAAATACTTCAACTACAGTATAAAAGAATCTCAGACATATGAGGCGTGAGGGACATTATTCCACTGCAAGCCATTCACTTCTCCTTAAGACCTAGTTTAGTTCAATATGTACTTATTTTACACACGTAAACATAACCCACTGTCTGATATAAGCAACTCAATTGAAAAATAACTTTACAGTCGTACGGTTTTTTATTTATTTCAATATATGTTACAAAAAGTACCTTTTACATAATATTTTATACAAGAAATCAAAAAAGTAGTGTTATAGTAAAGCAAAAAAATACAAAAAAAATTATCAATATAGTAAAGATAGTAGTTTGAAGGTTTTAACAGTAACATAATTTAGAAAAAGGAGGTTTTATGAATTAGTTCAAATACAAAAGGATATTTATGATAAGATTATTTTTCAAAATAGGCTACATGTGTGTGTAAGTGTGGATGGGTAAGTGTGTAACAGCTCACTAATATTGGATTATTTCGTTTTCCTTGTGCGTGCTGTTCGAAGATAAATCATTGCAGCTTTGTAGCAATAACTCTCGACTGCTGTACACACGTGAAACTTTTCCTAATAATAATCTAAGACGTAGCGGTAATGGAGTGGCGTCTTCATCTATATATTCATCTTATTCAGATACCAACTTGACACACATTCTCGTAATCCCCGAATGCATCGATGGAGAAAGTGCATGATGTTAATAATACTATATTTATATAAAAATATAGATCAAAACACGATAAGCAACTGAGAAATTTTCGTTTTTTTGTTTACGTATTTTAGCGCGGAACAGCAGTGGCCAGTGGTATAGAATAATCTAGGAGGTTCGAAAAACCAACGTATTTCGTATAAAAAACTAATTCAGTGCCGCGGCGTATTACTATTACTATTTTGACGTTCAACCAGCGATAAAATCGACCGCAGTGTTACTAACACGCAGATTGAACGAAGCGACAGATATCGGGCGAAGTATGTACGTGCCCTGGTGTCCTGGAACCACCGACCACCAGATCACTAGGCGAGCGTCACGACTACTACACCAAAAAGCTACTCAGGCTTCAATTCTATCATATTATTCTAGAAAGCGATAATATAGTGTTTCACAGACGAGTGATTGATTGCGAAATAGTGTAAATTAAAGAATAATCTCTGATTCTTCAACCAACGGTTGAGTGCATCTTGGAGGAAGGAAATAAACATTACCGGCATTGGTGAGTCGAGCATCCAGTTCTTCCATAACTCACTATTATAACAGTCCATAATCAATTTCGTTCCCCGTGTACCCTCCATTATCATCCCAATTCCCTCCAAATCCACCCACAATCCTCTTAATCCTGGCGACTTTCGGCGGGAACATTAGAAATGTTTTATTTTTAATTAATGTACATTATAGATATCTCACAGAGACGAAACTGTATTTCTTATGGGAAAGTAGGTATAGAAGTCATTTGGGTGTATATAGGACTTACGACCTATCTTATGGTTGGCTTAAGTGATCACTTTGCACAATGTAACATTCGCCATTTCCACCCATGACATATACCATGCAAAAAATTACACAAAAAAAGTATATTGCTTCCAAAATTCCGCAATCAATTGTAGATTTTCTCATTAGCGACATCTGTGGATTTAGGGGAATGAAAATGGCTTTGTACACGCCGCATGGAAAGGCGGTTACAACTCATACGTGAAAGCTTGCCTCACAATTAGAACATATATACAACTTTCAAAAAATTAGTATGCATGGTATATTCTATCATGAGTGGAAAAGGCTAATGTTACATTGTGTAAAGTGATCACTTAAGTCAACCATAAGATAGGTCATAAGTCCTATGTACACCCAAATGACTTCTATACCTACTTTCCCATAAGAAATACAGTTTCGTCTCTGTGAGATATCTATAATATACATTAATTGATTAAAAATGTCTCAGTGACATAAATCCAGCACTGTTCTGTAAGATTTGAACAAACCCAAAATATTCTGAGTTTTATTTTTAATTACCTCACGGTTTTTTAACATCTTTATTTAAACGTAGCGATTTAAAATAAGCTTGATATTATATGTATGGTTTCCTCCCCGAAGTCAACACCTTTCATTAACATAAACAAAAAACATTTCCATAAATATTCTTTTTGAAGTGTAGTCCTTGAAACGTTTTTCAAAGAATGTAATCAAAAGCCCGTTTATTATTTTTCATTTAGTCCCATTTATTTAATGGGTTTATTTTTAAATGCTCGAATCAAATAACATGCAAAATCCAAATGTACAAAATTTTATAATTAGATATAAAAAGAATATTTATTTTTATACTTTTTTGAGGTACAGTCCTCAAATTACATTCGCGAAACAAAAAATATGTTCTTGCGATGGAATTGGTGAACGTTGCATTGTGTAGAGTGATCACTGAAGCCAGCTCATACAGGTTGTAAGCCCTGAGCCGTCGTATATGAGGCTTCCATAGACTTTTCTCATACATAAATAGCTTCGTGTCCGTGATTTCTATATTTTTATTTTATTTTTTATTTTTTTTTTTTTTTAATTTTTAAATTTATATTTATATAAATATTTAATATAAATTCTATAATTTATCCTTAATTAAATCATCCCTCTGGGAACAAAATTCAGTAACTGTGTTCTTAAATATAGTTGACGCGGTGATGTTATTCAAAATAACACAATCTATTTGATAGTCCGGAACTTCTTCAAAGAATATCTTACTACATCCCAACTCGCAATAACAGACATTCACCTACTTTTCATCTCCCCTTTTGTAAGACCAACTCAAAACAAAACTCCTTTATGTATTGAGCCACAAATTCATTTCACACAAACTGTCACCACATTTACATTTTCAACGATAAGAAACATAAAACAAACAATATCTCACAACCGCACCCAAACTAATCCGTACAATATATCTTCCCTTCTACTCCCGTCCCACATTCCCCTCCACCCTCTCCACTCGCTGTTAAATTAAATTACTATATTCAGTGGAAAATTTGTAATTGATATAATTTTAAAAACATTTATTTTATATTTGTTAAGATGTTGATTTGCTGTTATTTTCAAAATAAAATAAATAAATAAAAAAATAATCTCATATAAAAATATTGTTGTAAATATTTCAGGTCAAACACTGTAACGTAAATCTGGCGGTCGCTGGCTCCTACACTAAAGGTACTGATACACATGCTCATTAGTGGCACATGAGCATGCGCAGCATTGAGCTTCTTGAGCCATTGCTATTTAGTAGCATGTGAGTACGCACATAGCTCGTTACTAGCACGCTCAAAAATCAACCACCGGTTAATTTGCGGGTGGAAGGGGTAACTTTTGAGCATGTGTGAACAGGGTTGCTTATGAGCATGCTAATGTCATTCGCGGCTAGTATCGATCTCTCGATCCGTGATAGATGGAAGAAATATGGCGCGTTGGTAAGATGACAAAACATTACTTTTCGTGACTCATTATAGGAATCACGAATGTCTGTGGAATACTCGGTCACCGCTATATGAAAATAATATAGCAAGAAACAATGCTTATGAAACTTTATCAGAGACATGAATGATTCAAATATTACAATAAAAATCATAAAAATTAAAATCAAAAATGTGCGGATGGAACTTTGGGAAATGATTTGATTTATTGGTTCGTTCGAATTTCCTTATTGAGTTTGTAAAGTTTCCATTTTGAACAACAGCATCTCTATTCCATGATTAGAGCATGCCAGTGATAAGCATGTGTATTTGATTGTAAGCTTTGAGCATGCTGATTCATGAGCAAGTGTGTACAGTTGTTGTATTAACGAGCAAGTGTGTACAGTTGTTAGAGCATGCTCAAAAATAAGGAGAGCAGATGACGACGATGACTGCTAGATAAAGTGCGTGTTTTCTACGATAAATGTTTTGTTTTAAATTCTATGAGTGACAGAGAGGGCGTTATTTACGATTATCTCGCTTCTCGGATAATGCGAGTTGAGCCGTTTATATCCATTAAAATGAAAAAAGGCCATTGTTTCCCGGATATTTATCAAAATTTATGATTTTCACAATATAAAAGAATTTAGCATCTTGCAAGAGTAATTTTTCGTAAATTCCTTCTCAAGGCCTCTCCAATTTACAGGGTTCTCAGAAAGAGGTTCTACTATTTTAGCTTATACTGCTTATGGGAGGTTGAATTAAAAAAAATATAAAAACATTTACTAATTATTTCATTCTTTAGAAAATTAAAATTAAATTTTAAAATATTTTTATTTTTAAACATTCTAAACATTTGAACACTTAATGAGTATAAGTAGCAATAATTATTCCAAATTTTCTTATCAACTTTTGGAAATGGATCATTACTTTGATATAGGTAAAGAAGGGAATACAAATTTTACATACAAATTATATAGGATTATAGTGACGGACGCATTAAAAATTTTGGAAATAAGAAAAAGTGTTATGTAAATTGAATATGATAAATAACTAGGTCATTTTAACAAATGTAAATTGTATACAAGTATATAGTTTGTAGTGTATTCAACTGTACAGTATATTTACAAGTGCATAGTTTATAATAAATTAATTAAAAAAATAAGATTACTTATTATTATTAATTAAATAAAACAGGATCACACAACTACATCACGACTCGGGCATTCCGCCTCTACAAGACCACATCAGAGACATGGCCAAGCGTTTTCATGCAAGCATCACCACACACCATAACCCCACCGTTAACACTCTGTCGCGCACGACGAGACTATCCCCGGAAGAATCAGGAAACTCAAGATGGTCCTCCTGGGGGTCTCTCCCCCCCCCCACCCACCTGCGCCACACCAGCAGTAATCCTGCGTCAATAATGCAGTAAACCTCCCCCCCCCATAATTTATTATTATTAAAGTGAAGTAAAGAAAGCCCTTCACTGATACATCATGATGGAAGAGCAAGTGGTCCATTTGTGACCCGGTACTCTTGTTGCCATGAGACAAGGTTAAGGTCAATTAAATAAATCATCTTTTAATTTTATTTTTATATAAGTAATTAATTATTTACTCATCTTTTGTGTAGTTATTTTTATTTTATTATGGTTTATCCTTTGATTTTTGATTTTTTTTTTTGATTTTTTGAATTGACCTTAATGGAGGGACCAATGCCCCGAAACATGTTGGTATATTCAACAGATCATTGGTGTAAAATACAACCAGAATATAATGATCACATTTCACAAACACGACAACTGTAAGCACTAGGAAAATAAGTAATTGTTAAAGCCTTAAGTATTTTATTTCGAGGTTTAGATTACTGTGTTACCATAGGGTTGGCTTTTTTGGTACGGTCTGTGCTATATATAACCATTGAAACCTTTATTAATGGGGCAGAGACTCTGACACCGTACTTTTAACGGCAATATTAAATCGACGGTGTGAATTTTTCAATTCATTGAGTTTACAGGTAGCTAACAATGAAAGATACTATTTTTGAAATACATTTAGGTAAACGAAGCACTTTTTTAATCATACTCAAAACAAACTTTAGAGTGATAAAAGTGAAAGGTGATTGCCAAGAATACTCACGAAGTCTCAAAAACACCAACTGCAAAGCTCTTTTTGGGATCTATGTGATAAAAAAAAAATGGGGTGAATTGTTTCTGAGGGTAAAACTTGATTTTTTCATGTTCAACCTGATCCCAAAGAAGAGTCGAGGCAATGATAAAAAAAGGGTTTACTACCCCATTAGAAGTTTAAGGTGTCAGAATCCGCTGGAAAGTTGATGGTTAAGATTTTATGGGATACTTAAGGAATTTAATTGGTTTAGTAAAAATGGAGCTAAGAGGAAAAAATTCACTCCGATGGAGAAGGGAGGTGATTCGGCCTATTTTGAGGGAAAAAAAATCATTTATTTAGACGGTATTTAAAGCTAATTTCGAAATCTAAGTAATTTGTAGAGCTTAAGGGAGACTACATATGTTCGTTCCAAAAAAGAGACTGATCAATGCCTAAACGACTCTCAAATCTCTTCCCGGAACCCGGCTGGAACCCACGGGCAAATCAAAAATAAATTACGACGATATTAAACTCCACCTTTGCCGATGACTTAGATATACTCATTGATATAATAAACTATAGTTACTTAAATACATAAATACGTTACAAGCGTGAAATCGTGGCAAGTCAAAAAGAAGGTAATTGCCTTATTGCATTCGTTATCGAACGGACCTTCTTGTTATTGGACGCGACGGCACGCCGAAAAAAGAGTCCCAGGGAAAAAGGAACAGAGTATCGTATACTATTGTAAGAATGAGTACATTATTTTAGTCACCGTGACTTCAAATTACCAGATTTTTCTGTATTTGCTACATTTGAAATCAGAATAGTATGGGAATAACCTGTCTATTTATAATACGTCAATGGATATACTGATTCTTTTATCGTTTGAAATAAGGATTAAGAAAACACGAAATAGAATTATAAATTAGCGAGCAAAGGGAAAATTCTTCAAAAATAGTGACCAAAAGGAATTGACATTAAAAAACTGGCACCAAAATACGTATCACTGATTCGAAAAATTTCTGAAAATGCTCTCTGACCAACAGATCCGAATAATGCTATTAAATGATCCCGCTTTTCTGAAAATCGTCCCTTTTATAACTTATCGACATTTGTTTTTGCAAAACAAAATATAAAATTACAAATTTCATGTGTGTTCCAAACATTTCTTCATTCAAAATTTTCAATAATTAAAATATAAATTGGCGAGTTCTTACTCACATAAAATAATAAAGAAGAACACAATTTTATTCAATAAATAAACAAGTAGGTACATAATATAAAACAGTTTAAATTTTGAAAACATTTTCATTATATTCCGCATTGCCAAATTATTTGTAAAATATTTAAGAGGAACAAGATAACATAGATAGAGGAACAAAATATTTTAGAAAAAGAAAAAACAACCCTTCCGCTTCGCGAACTTAGGATCTCCCCTCATATAAGGAAACATCTATAAAAAAATATTGCGACACAACTTTTGCCGTATTATCAATTTAATTTACGAAATAAATGAGACATACCTATATACATCCAATATGTAATTTTGTGTCTTCTTCTTCCTCAGCCTTTTTCTCTCCACTGCTGGATGTAGGCCTCTTGTGTTTTCCTCCACTCATCTCTGTTTCTCCCCCTTTGCATCCGGGTTCTTTCTGCTTGCTGGACTAGGTCATCATACGACCTTTTGGGAGGTACTCTGTAAGGTGATTCTGGGTGCCCATCTAGTATCCTCTTGTCGAGCCATATATCCATAATATCGACAACTTTTGTTCGGCGTCTTATTTCTTCATTTCTGATTTTATCTCGAAGGCTCACGCCGAGCATCTGCCTTTCCATGGCCCGCTATGTACACTTTAATTTGTATATGCATTTTTCTGTTAGTGTTGCTGTTTCTAGGCTACATGTCAACATCGGTTGGATACGTGAATCGAACATTTTTCTTTTCAGGTAAACTGGGATTTCTTTATTTTCAAACAAGTGTTTCAATTTACCAGGATAGGTCTGGGCTGCCCAGCTCAGACCTATCCTTCTTGGTAGTTCTGCTGTTTGGTTTTCTTTTTCCAGCTTTATCTTATGACCATGGTACACATTTTTTTATAAGTGATATATACACTTCTATTAATTTTATTACAATTACTTTACGTACAAACGATTAAAGCAATTACAATTCACAGGCAATGTCCGATAAAATAACGCGTCAGCATTAAAAAAAAAATAACTAAATGAATATTATTGTACTGTCATCAAGAAACGTCTTTCTACTAAATTTTAGAGGAATTTTTGATCAGAAGTGAGTCAAATAAAAAATGAATAAAATAAAAAAAATTGACAAATTTTACTTGACGCGTTTTTTTAAAGTTTTTAAGGGTTTTGAGATTCATTGCTTAATTTGTAAATGAAGTTGATTTCTATTTTAAAATGGAATAACACGAGTAGATGAATCATTTACACAAGACTATAAATGTGCTGCTTATATCAAATTTATTTAATTCAGAATATTTGGTTTTGCACATTTTTACCAAAAATATATATTTTTTTAAATCTCTTCATACAAACTTTATTTTTTTTTGTAACATGGATCACCATTGCAACGGTTCATGTCCCCATATTTCTCTAATTTTTTGTCATCTTTAAAGGATTACATGGCGAAAACTTAAATCTCAGTTCTCCGGCTTTGACAAGTTTCGGAGTCGTATTCCGGCTGTTACCAAAATTTTTTTGACTAATTATTTCTGAACATCTTTCTGAATCATTATTTTTTTTTAAATATCATAGATTTTTGTGCTTGCCATTTTACTTCATAAAAATGTGTTCTTTCGTTGAAAATAAAATATTTTTTCTACGAATGTCTACTAAAAGAGAAATTTCTCGTAAAGTAGAAATTCTCCCAAGAGCCGTGACGTGGCTACTAATATAATGACATGATTTATTTGTTTCCGTGTACGCGGTATGACGTCATATCCTTATTTCTTACAAAAAATATGATACTCCAATTGATTCTCATATACCATATTATGTACAATCTTCGAGCTTCCATATATGAGTAATTTGATATTAAAACCTACGTAATGTCAAAGAGTATTTATTGGCAAATCAAAAGTTAACTCTTTTTCATCTTGTTAATAACTTAAATAAAATGAAATAAAAAGTGATAGAATAAAGAATTAAAAATTATACATTCAAATAACAAAACATAAATGAAATTTGTATATTTCGTGAGTTATTTCAATATTTGAAATGGAATTGAGTACGTTATTGTACATTAAGTACATTTTGAAACAAAACAGGGATTTAGGTTGCTTTTGAAATTGAAGTATTTGGATTTAGTTTGATTTTGAATTTCAAGGAAATAAATATATTCCTTGCATTATCAGGGCTATAAATGAACTAATGAAAGTGAAATAATGAACTGCGAACTAAGAAGACAAGAAAGCTTGAGAATCTTGAACAGATTATGAGAGGACCAAAATTTAGTCTAAACTAATTCACTATCCAGGAGAAAATAAGTGGTAAAAGAAGCGTAGGAAGACGCCGCATCTCATAGCTGCGTTGCTAGAGGGACTATCAGCACGTTATTATTGTAAGCACTTTCCATGCGACTTATCACTCCAAGCGTTTACAGTACGAGGAGGCAATCGTGTAAGGCAAGGTGTCACATTACCACCTGAGAAGATAAGCCGCTTTCGATTTTGCTGAGTAGGCCCTACAAGACTTTTCCAGAGTATTTAAAAACCTTCGAACTGTGTGCAGCTCTTTTCAAAATAATTTGTTTAGTATTTTTAAGATTATTTTACTATTACCTTATTAATATATTGTTATTTTATTTTATTTAATGACGCATATAAACAGGTACAAAGTTGTCAAATGTTGAATGCATGATTATTATTATTATATTTTGTTCAGTTAATGTGCACTTTCAATAATACAGTTTCAGGTGACCACACTGTAGACGGCAATTAGAATGCGCAAGCTACAAATCACAAAAGAAGGTTATATATAAATAGATTACTTGTCTAAGACCACTAATGAGTTTAAGACTACACAACTAGTTTCGACAATTACCGATGTTGTCATCAACGGGTGATGGTATAAACTTTATATCATCACCCGTTGATGACAACATCGGTAGTTGTCGAAACTAGTTGTGTAGTCTTAAACTCATGAGTGGTCTTAGACGAGTAATCTATTTATATATAATTATAATGTCATTCCACAAAGTTAACGCCAATTCAATAAATAATACATAAGAAGGTTTTGATGGTTGATGAAAAACTTAATTTTCTTTCATATATTTATTATTTAGTTCCTTTAATTTTGTAATAATCCAAGTCTTTGACGTGCCTGTTTTCCGTATGTAATTGCAATCATTTCGCGTACAGACACATTTAAATTTAGCTTTTTAGTTATCATCATCAGTATGTATCGTTGCTTGAGCGCAAGATGTTTTCTAATAAATATTGTTGATTTTTCCCATGTTCGATGCCTATATGTGATGTATTTAATTTATCATGTTTTGAAGAGCATTGGTTTAAATATTATTTCATAACTGCTGAGTAGTTATCTCGGAAAACTTGCTCTATTGAATATTATTGCTCCAGAATATTCAGATGATCTGATGTATCGAGTTTGGTAGAAGTTACCAGTATTAAGTTTTAGTTTCGATGAATATAGTCATATAATTATGAATATATTATCAAAAAATAATCAATTCTTTTCAAGTACACAAACTATGATCGTAGTATTTCACGTATTTTGACAAAAATTGTAACACTTTGGTTAATTCTCAAATGAAGCCAACGCTGATCAACCCTGCACGTTTTGAGGGTGGCGCCCTTAGCAGTATTTTTACAATTCACGTGGACTTCTTAGTCCTCATTTGTAAATTGGGACGAGCTATTACGGCGAAGCTTCGCACCCGAATTTCATTTAAAAATTAAGCATTTCGTTTTTGCTATCTTGCAAATTAAAATGTAAAAGGCGATGGTTGTATAACTTTTAAGTGTTAATTATGAGAATATCCTAAGTATAAAATACACGAATGTTAAGCCGGCTACGCAAATTACTTTTTACATTAACTTTATTTATATTGGTACTAAAAATTCTACAAAATTTTACATTAATTATCATTGTGGCGTTGAATAAAGTTCTATAATCTAATTCCAAGTTAAATATACTTACCTCGAATAATCGACATATTCTGAAATAAGAAATATTTATATTTCTATGTCTTGACAGTTATGTATGACATTGTAATGCCGTCAATTTTGATGTTTTAAGTTTGACAGGTTAAAATTAATGAATTCAATCAATTAGAAAGCTCTATAATTTTATCTTAAATAATTAATCATTCCTCTGGAGACAAGAACAGTAACTGTGTTTTTATAAAATGTTAGACATTGTTAAGTAGCATTCTTTTGTTAGTTGATTTAGTGATTAGAGTGACTGCGGCAAATAGGGTGAACGGTGCCTTGAACGCAATAGTTTATAATAAAAATACGTCTATTAGAAACACCGAGGCATAGGAAAAATACCGAGGCCAAATAGCGGTACTTAATGGAATTCTGGTACCAACACTGATATACGGGAGTCAAGCCTGGAGCTGGCAGAAGAGGAACGAAAGTACATTGAATGCAGTGAGATGAGATCTCTCAGACGTACATTTGGAAAATCAATTCATGATAGAGTAAAGAATGCAGATATTAGGAACGAATGTAAAGCTGATCTTTGCATAACCAATAGAATTTAAAAAGAGTCGATCAGATGGTTTGGGCATATTGAGCGAATGAATGACGAAAGAATGGTAAACAAGATATATAATGCAAATGTTGTTGGCGCCAGAAACAGAGGGCGACCGTGGAAGACGTGGCATGACCAGATTAACCAGATACTGGAAGATGGTCCCGTTAGAAGCCTCAACAACCAGCGAGCTTGCATGTGAAGATGTATGAATGTGGATGAAGCGAGAGTTGTATGTCAGGACAGAAGAGTGTGGCGCTCTATCCTCTCTGCCTACCCCCACGGGGAAATGGCGTGATGGTAAGTAAGTAAGAGATTTAGTTCCATAGGGGACCGTGTCTTGATCCCACTTTTGTACGTGTAGTGCAGAATGGAAAACAGCTGATAGTGATCAAAAAGCCGTGGTCTGTTGTATATTTTTTATTAATTCGGTTAACAGTATGTCGACCTTGATAATCAGTGCATTCATCAGCTGTACGACTACAGGCCGATGCACCGGGATCCATGCGGCGTAGTCGACGGGTGATCTTCGAGCGTGGCTGTAGGACGAGTCGAAGTGCTGTGGTTGACATGAAAAGGCTGATGTAGTGAAGCGGAAGATGGTAACGACGACTAACGTACGTGGCGTGTCGCGGTGTGGTCGATCAGGATGATGGTGGTGCCGCCAGAGGCAGATGATGTTCGCTGCTGTAGGCGGCGAAGACAGTTGAGTGATGAGGCGGACGATGATCGATGGATTGGAGACTGTAGAGAGAAATGAGATGAGCGGCGTAGCGGTTGTGGTTTAATGTCGTAGCTACTACAATCTGAAGTTTAATCGTATGGCATAGAAAAAGGTGCGCTACGTAGTGAGATGAGCTACGGGTAGCAAACTTCGGGCAGCGTGACCTTGTGATTGAAGCGAGGGAGAAGAACTGCGTAGCTTGATGATGCTTCGGTAGTTGCCGCGCAGCGTGACGTCGGTTGTGGTGACGGCGAGGGAACGAACCATATTAGTACGTCCGCTTGTATATACTCTAAGGTCCGCAACACGTCTTGTATATCCCAATGTTGCTTGCTAGCCGTGTACAAAAACCTGAGTAAGAAATGGCCTGTCAGCATCTTTTTATTTTCCTTTGTTTGCGTGGGAATGTGGTGTCAGCGAAATCCGCGTGTGATTATTCTGCTATAATGTAAGATGTGCCAAATCAGCGGTTTCTAATCTCTGGTGACGATCTTGTCTGTCAGCGCTGGTCAAAACGCGTGAGGAAACGAATTGTTGACCCCACAGTTCTCTTGTTCTCTTGACTGATTCATGCATCTAAGAACACCATCATTGATAATACTGTCACAAGATGGTTAAATCAGATATAACTACGCACTATCAAAATCACACACGAAACTGGAGTCGATTGGGCTACTCTCGTAAATTCTCTAATAAAATATAGTCATAATTCCTCGTAATTTATCACAACACTATCGAATTCATCTAAAGTCATCTACAACCTTCAAAAAATTCTACAAACCACTATAACAACCTAGAAGCGACAGGAACCTTCTCTTTAAAAGTTGAAAGGAAAATAGTAGTTATAGAGTTATGAAAAAACAGTGTTTGGGTATAAATACTGGGGCTACACCGCGGCGCAAATTGGTTTTGACAGATCATTCAGCGCAAAACCAGTCGCGAGAAGACGGCCAGGTGAGCCCGGTCATGAAATTGCAAAGCGACGGATATCAAGCGAAATAATCAGGTGAACTGTCGATTTAAATATGCAATTGTTTGAACGAAATATTCTAGCAAGTGATAAATAAATTGTTCCCAGCAATAATAAAATGTTCATACATGAGTGATATATTGCGAAATAGTGTTACTTAAAGAATAGCATTAAGTTTTATTCGTGTTAAGTGACTTTGTCCATTTATTAATTACTTTATCACTTAGTATTTTATTGACAATATAATGTTTTTTTTGCTTATAACCGAACGTGATCCTAGTAAAGCAAAAAAAAAAAACATTGTTTATTGTGATTATTCTATCGCGGATGATCTATGTTTTTGTTGCCTTCATTACTCTTCTTAAGTGTTATCTTTACCATATTCTTTTCAATCTTACGTTTCACATGACTTAGCAATCATAGTTACCTCTTCTCTTCTTACTACGTGCATAAAAAGACATCATAAACTAAATCGATATTGGTACCCAAAAATTGTACTCTAAGGGAATAGGAAATTTACATTAAATTTAAAATAGCTCTTTGTAAAGCCTCCGCTTCGGCGAAATTGGGGGATGTGTTCACCTTTAGGGATGATACATTCATTTTAAGGGTGTCACTGTAAACAAAGCCTTGGAGGTAGCTATCGTCAATTCACCCGTGTGAGAACTGTGGGGTAAAGTTTTTCATTGTGTTCTTCAATCTCTGGGAAAATCAGGCGAGAATGTAAGAAACGTGTGTGATTTATAAGGTTGTTTTTTCATCCGAATCAAAGGTACCACCACGAAAAAATTAAGTTATTTATCCCGAATCGGACACCGTCTTTAGGTCTTCCTGATCATGGAAGCTCACCGATTATTGAGACTTCTAACAGGCCGTATTTCAATATCTTGCTTACCTGATCATACTTCTCCCAATAATGTCATCTACTTCTGAGGCTATCGGTATTATCATTCTCATGAATTTATTCAACATGGCCGAACCATATAAGCGATCGATTTTTAATCCTTTTCATTATGCTATTCAAGATAAGCTTTATATATTTCCTGATTGTTTACTTATTGTATCTCTCAAAAAACGTGTTTACCACACACCTGCCTAAATTATCATATAAGTGAGTACGATGGATTGGAGAAGGGGTAGTATTATGCCTTTTTACTATGGTAAAAAATCGAGAATGGAATGCGGAAATTATAAGTCTGTTACGCTAGATGAGCAAATTGTATACAAAACTTTTATGATGTTAATAGTTAGGTAAAAAGTTAGTTACGACATAAATCGCCTTACCCTTTTCTCTATTTATTTGTCTACCGTGACGGAAACATAAAAACAACCAATTTTTATTCCTATTTACTAGGTTACACTAAACCAACATTACATTATTCCCTGATATCTCACATGTTTTATCCATTATGTACACCTAAGTAATGTCATTAGCGACCACGACGGATGGATGGGAGGAAGAATATTATTATGCCCCTCTACAATGATAAAAGATCGAGGATGGAATGCGAAAGCTTATGACAATTAGTTTATGGAGCTCGGTTCGCTAAGTATTCGTAGGAATTTTAATGGATTTGGGTCAAAAATTAGGTGCGTCATATTTTGTCTAATCATTTTCTCTTAATTTATTCGTTCAACATTCTAAACTTAACTACCTAAGCAATATTTTTTTATTCACTTTAATTCACTCAACTTAAATTAGCTTTAATACACAACGTGTATTAAAATACTAAGTACAACCCGTCAAAAATAACGTACTTTTATTTTATATTTCGGCCGCGAGTAAAGGCTACGAGAACAGGGAAATCAAGCGTAGCGTAGCATCGTGTTAGCGTTATTGACGGTGACAAAGAGGATTATTCATTTTTTGTTTTGTTTACATCATTATTCTTTATACCAATAGTGGGCACTGCGCAGCTATTCATGTTTGCGATTAGCTATTGCCCATTGCCTGCTGTTTTTCATTTTTCGAATGGCATGCTGCGTTTTTGAGGCAATCATACGATATGCCCCATAGATGATTTTAACACATTCCCAACCATTTATATTCTAACCTAGAAATTAAACTTCTAATGTATACTTGCCTGCAAAAAAATAAAATTGATGTAAGAAAATATAATTATCGATGTATTTCGCTTTAAAGGGACTCAAAATCTAAATAATGTATCTATATATTGTCACGTGTCGTGGCTGCAGGATGAATTAATGAAAACGCTGGGATTTAACACAAGATTTATTTAATACTTATTAATTAATTCAACTAACGTACAAAGTCCCTTATCACTATTAAATGTAACGATATTATTTAAATTAAACTTTTTTGCAAATTTATCACTCGTAAATAGACACTTTATATTCGCTTTAACACTTATTCACTGTTCACTAGAATATTCCATCAATTTCCGCACTTATTAATTTTGCTTC
Source organism: Agrypnia vestita (assembly GCA_016648135.1). Lineage (NCBI taxonomy): Eukaryota > Metazoa > Arthropoda > Insecta > Trichoptera > Phryganeidae > Agrypnia > Agrypnia vestita. Next base: position 22,301 of record JADDOH010015968.1, on the reverse strand, counting down.
AGTTTATTTTACTGCATAAGAACTTTCTATAATCGCTATCGAATTACCGCTTGCTTGGCACCACTGGCTTCTTGCAGCTATCGCTCGCTAGGCCGGCCTGACCCACCGCTCGCGGCTGCCTTCGCTCCTGTTATCGTTGTCAAGGCGCACGGAAAACAGCTCACTCCTTACTCACGTGTGTCGTATTTATATTGGCTAATGCTGTTATCCAGATGTTTCCAGTATTTACTCGCAAATACTCGTAAATTCCAGATTTCATTCAAGATAATTCCATTAACTTTTTCTTGACAGAAGTGCGTGATTCTTTTAAGCCTCGTTACAATATATATATATATATATATATTATATATATAGATATATATATATATATATATATAGATACATAAAATTTCAAAACATTAAATAATATCTAAATGTACTTTTAATTAATCAGTACAACTTGTTTCCCAAAAAACAAAAAACAATTTGATTAATTTTTGAGGCTGGAAAAACAACGCATTACGGGAGGCGTTTTAAGCGCAATCATAATATAGATTATTATTAATGCCATATGGTTACGTTAGTGACAAACATGTTTAAATAGAGAATTACGCATTGTTTTTCGTTTTTACCTCATTCTTATTTAATATCACCTTTATTTGCGCCATCTGATAACGTTAAGACGGACATACAGAATTTATATAGAGAATCAAGTATCAAGATTTTTTTTTCTTTAAGTAGTTTGATTATTATTATTTAGTTCTTTCTAATTTCTTACTCAGCTTCGCTTGTTGACACGACGATAGCCACTTCTGGCGATAATTTTCACGCCTATTATGATTTTATGGCGCCATTATCCCCAAAATGCCTGTTATACATTATATCAGACAAACCCTTGATATTCTCCTCCCCGCTGGTCGATAGGCGGAGAAAGGCTTTGTGTGTAAGGATCCCATTAGTCGCGATTTCCTCGGTACACTACCGGTTTATGGCTTTTGCTTTTTTTCTCCCATCCCGGATTCGGCGAGCAACGCCAAATGTCCCAAGTTTTTCAATGTCGTAAAAATACATATGTACTAATGTCTGACAAACTAACGGTCATCATAAAGTAATTTGGGTATGTTCGTATTGTGTAACATACTTGATTATTATTCCATCATTGTAGTAAAGTGATATTGATTAATGAAAATGTAAAACCCATTAAACATAGTTTTTATTATAAATCCTTTTTTTTTAAATAGAGATGCAAAAACGTATTCGGCGTCACATCAATATTCTTACTATTTTCAAATTAAGCTAAACGCTTGTGCTATGATAATAGGTCTAACTTGCTGGTTTGGAATGAGATTCGAACCCGCGACTTTACGAGGCGAGAGTCCTAACCACAAGACCAACAAGCTACTAAAAGGTTCGGCAACGTTGAGTAAACGAATGAGAATGATAATATTAATCGCTTCAGAAGTAGATGACATTCTTGGAAGAGGTATGTTCAGGTAAACAAGATATTGAAATATGGCCTGTTAGAACTCTCAATAATCAAAGAGAAACCGTGATCAAGAAGACCTGAAGACCTAAAAATAATAAATAAAAATGACAGGTTTAAAATATGTAAAAATGGCACAATCACGAAGGATCTCGATTTCAACTTGCTGATGTTATATATTTCGGCAAATTCAGAGTAAAATCTTCATTGAAAAGATGCACTTAGTTGCATGTAGAGGGAATGCGCGCATGCATTAAACTGTAAAAAAATTATTCACTTGAAATTAGTGTTCCAATAATACCTATTGTCGTGAATCAAGTACCACAAATCAAGTATCACAAAAATATTCAATTCAAAAGCTTATGAATGGTTGGTTACTGAATTAAAAAGTAGAACTGTTTACTAAATTAGTATTTAAGCTGTTAAATTAATGTTTAAGAAATCATTTTTTATAAAATGACGTAATGGTCAGATATTCGTTTTCAAAACAAAAAAAAATTAATTCATTCGACATTCAATGCGATTGTCAAAATTGTGTAGTGATTTGAATACGGAACCGTTTTACTCCAAATAAAACATGGATGTGGATTTTTGACAATGATCAGTGTTAATTTTTACAACTCAATACTTTGACCGTCATAAATAAATAATTTTGTCTTTATTTTAGTTTTCAATATCGCAAAGACTATCTCTGAAAAGCGCTTTGAGTACAAACTAAAGGAAGATCTCAATTTAACGATTTAAAATAACTTGACAATGCCAAAAACACGAAATATCGTTAAAATTAAATCGTAACATTCCATGTGCTGATTTTCAGCATCTCTTTAGGCATTTAAAAAAAAAAAAAAATTTATATGCATGCCATTTATGTACCTTGATTAGTTTATTTCATACAACTTCACAATGTTTATAAAGTGGTCTTAAATTGAGTAAAAATTAAATAATTTTTAAGAAACACTTTTATCCCTCCGGCATACGCAAAAGCCGCTACTGGTCTAACCCAAGGGTGGGTCTGCAGATAGGGGCTGCCATCACCTGAATGAAGGTGAGGGAAGATTGACAAGATCGCGATTGAAAGCCTACCAGCTATTCCTCACTGTCGCTAGATGAATACATGGGATCTCATTTTATTTCATCTAAAATCTCAGACACAAAATGTATATAATTTCACTTCTTTAATAAAAATTACAGATGTAGAAAATCACATAAATTGATATTAAAGTTTTGTAGAAGTTTTTCTTTGGCATACATAAAAAAATACAAAAACTACATAGATGTCCGTTATCGAAAATAAAATCTAAAATATTCATTAAATATAGTAACTACGTACCGAAGGCCATTTAATTTTTTTCAGATTTGAGACCTCTGTACTTTTCACGATAATGTCGTTTTTAATCATGTAAAATTTAATGAGGAGTACTCTAACATAACTTTTACTTGTATCAACTTAGTTGTGTAAAATGATCACGTAAACCAGCCGTATAGGTAATAATAGGTCGTTAAGCCTATCTTCTTCTTTTTCAGCCTTCATCTCTCCACTGTTAGATACTGGCCTCTTCCATACCATTCCATCTTTCCTTGTTATTTGCTAATTGTAGCCATTTCTTTCCCCCCACAGCGGTTATGTTCTCGGCCCATCTCTTTTGAGGTCTTCCGACACCTCTTTTATTTTCCCAAGGCCTACACTTCAGAACTCTAGGAGTCCATCTTGTGGCATCCTGCCTTGCAACATGACCTACCCATTGCCATTTTAGCTTCGCTACACGATCCATGATATCCAGTGCGCCTAATTTCATCATTTCTTATTCTATCTCTTAGGCTTATTCCAAGCATGGATCTCTCCACGGATCGTTGCGTTCATTTGAGCTTTTCTATACTTTTCTATGTAAGGGCCGTTGTCTTTATTCCGTACGTCCTCAAAGGCTTTTTTTTTTTAGGCTAACGTTAACCCTGTAAATACCCAAAAAGACTTTCATATCTATTTTTTTTCCCATTAAAAAAATAGTCTCGTTTGCCCAAATTTTGTGTTCGTGTACCTGGTTTTTGTAAATTATTGTTTTTTGTTATTGTGGCAATTGTCAGGTAATACAGTATGATGAAGACCTAAAGTGCAGGCGGGTGCCATCTGTGTGGCCACGTGTGGTCGCGGCAAGGGACGACCGGCGCGCGCACGTTTTGGAGAAGCAGCACGTCAACGGAGGCACGAGAGACCAGGGCCGGCTCGAGTTTGGCGCGCAGACAACTACGACTCCTACCACCACGGACCAGGCCGCCGGCATTCTGGAACCTTTGTTAACTTAAATTCAGGGGCGTACATGTTGCTACCTATAAATCACCCGCGCGCAATACTTTAATAAAATTACCTTTTTTATCTTCTCTATTGTCTCCAGCGCATCAAGGAATTCACTTAAGAACGAATCTATATAGGTATTTTAATGTATGGTCGCATCGGGTGATGCCGGTGATCTCGAAGAGACGTTCTTATAAAATACGATATATCAGTGCCACCTCCCGTAGGTTCATTGTGACTCGGTACTCTGATGGACACAAGATAAAGGTAAAGGAAAGGTATTTTTATACAATGTATATTTATCTAATTTGAAAATATCGAGTGACTTGGTATTCTGATGGACACAAGATAAAGGTAAAGAAAAGGTGTCGTTATACAATTTATATTTATCTAATTTAAAAATATCGAGTGTATTGAATATTTCGTCTGTCTTTGATTAGATTATTGGGCTATTAAGAATAACTTTTATGACAGCTTTTTGAGTTGGAAACATTGTCGCTCCACCTCATGCAATTATGCCATTTTCTATGATCAATTGATAAATTGCGAAGTATACCAGTTTTAGTATTTTATAGGCACAATGGTTGTCTCCTATATTTCGCAAAAAATATATTTTGTTTAAAATGTATTGTACATATATGTAATTTCCATTTGAGATAAGCATTAACAATATTTCTAAAATATTTAATTCTGTCATTGTATTAAATTTTAAAGTGAGAAGTCGTGATTGATAACTTTCTCTCAAACTCCGATTAAATCTTTTAAAAATACTAAAATAAACAAGAGTTTAGTTTTTTAGATTCAAATGTCAATAATTATTCTTTCAGCTCATTTCAGTTTTTGAAATATTTGTTGATAATCGTATCAAGTACTTATCTGTCAGATTGAATTTGAAGATTTTGCTTGTTAAAATTAAGCTTATTCAAGTAATTAACAAGTTATAAAACTATTGTTGATTTGCCAAAAAAAGTAGTACGGAGTTGAGTTTTGATTTTCAACCACACATATGCAAGAAATCGAAATCCAAGTATCGCTTAGTAACACTAGTAATTTGTGAAAACAAATTTTTGTCATCTCGCAATATCCAAAACACACAAAAAAAGTAAGAAAAATTGGTATTAGAAATATAAAATAATGCACCTAACTGTTTTGGGGTGGTCCTGTATCAGAAAAGAAATCAGCAGTAATCTATTCACTCCACTTAACCCCGGGGGACGCGGCGTGATTTCGCGTGTGTAAACACGCTCGGTATGCAGAGTTAAAGCACCTACTTGCGTGTAATTTATTTTCGTTAAACTATCATTCGAGGGCTAAAAAATTTCATCAGGTCGCGCGGTGGGGGTGCGAAGGCGATAAACGAATAAAAAACGCTCGTGTTCAGAGTGCCGTCCCGGGATGTGAAGGGATGTAAATGGGGGGGGGTGGGTGGGCTCCTGGGGGCGGAGGGGGCCGAAAGGAATTCGGGTTTAATGGGACATTTTCGGGAATTGGTGGGAAATGACGCGCGTCGAGGGAAAGTTCCCCGGCGATAAAAGAAGTGAGCATTTTCCAAAGTTGAAGACAATCACAAATCAAACAATCGCCAAAGGTGCGGCGGCGAAGAGACACTTTCGCGGGAATTTATCGCGCGGAAGGATCATTTTGGACGATTTGCTCCCGAACGCGTCTCGGAGCATGTTCGAAAATAAATATCCATACATTTTGCGAAATTCTTACATGAAAGCGTGCACTTATGTATGTACACGCGTTAGAAGTTATTTGGCTTACGTAAAAAATCTAGGCCACCCTTACGGTAATGGAGTGAAAAGAGCGAGCACTAGCTCTCTCGCGCTCTTTTATATGCGGTCAGTACTGCAGGTCGGCCGACACTCATATATCTGAGAGATAATCCCATAAACCATTCTGCATATTCTTTGATTCTCCTTATCCAGAGATTTTTATTTTTTTCGATTTTTTATTTTTTAACATGCGGATCTTCTACATGTCATTATTGGCCATTATTTATGGTCCTTGAGTGACATTAGAGTACAAATTATCAATATTTACAATACACTTTTTTTGATAAATTAATAATTAATAAAGACTTATGATAAAATAAATTGTAAATAATATTCAAAATAAAATTGACTATCGCAAATTAATAAATACAATTTAGAAATAAATTTCAGATTAACAAGTTTTAACACAATATGCATCATATTTGTTATAATTAATTAATATTAAAAAATAGCTAAACAATAAAATTAATTGTTTATAATTTTCAGAACAAAATAAAGACAAGGATGTATAAAATATACCTTGCGTTGGAAACAATGCAACTCATCAATCTCATTCAACTCAAAGTATACAACACAAACTAGAGTTTCCGTCAATGACAGTTCTGCATAAACTGATAAAAAATCTAAAATATTCATTAAATACAGTTCCCACGCGCCGAATTCACAATGTTTTTATTAGCTCTGTGAAGAATGTGTTTTCTGTGAATTTAAATTCTCTGGGACTTCCAAATATCATATTTAATAACACTTCTCCGATCCTAGGTTTGTTTCCTTTAAAACCAACAAAACATCCCCACTGCACGGTCCCCTACCCTACCTGAATATGTTTACAATTTTTTTTATTTAATTTAAATTCATGTTTATTCATTTCACCTGATGATGAGAGAGTCTAAAAAAAACATCAAAATTAGAGAGTGCAGTAAAAAGTGTAAAATAAAAATAAAAAAATATTTTAAATTGAAATGTGCCACCACAAAGCGAGTGATTTATTATTTAATTATTAAAAATAAGGAATTGTCTACCCTGTATATTTAGCAGAACATGGTTTCGATCCACGGACCTCTGGGTTATGGGCCCAGCACGCTTCCACTGCGCCACTCTGCTGTGACAACCTTCTGAGCTAATAAGCCTCATTAACCCATAACCTATTATCTTCACGATCATCTTTAGTTTAGTACTACAAACGTCATTTTGTACGTGTTCTTTAAGTTCTATACTTACCTCTAAAAAACACGGTAACTTGTTTCATATATCTAGTTAAGTTGATATATCATGTTCATCACACCCGTCTCTCAAGCGAAAAATAATTTGAACATTTAAATCTTTACAATTTTAAATGTTTTAAAATAATTTTTAAAGCACTAAGTTCCTGAAATAATAAAAAAACTGAAAGAATAATAATTATGAAATACTTCTCCAATAACTGACAAAAAGTCTTTGTGGTAACATTATTTAATGAAACGTTTGTATAAAGCTTTGTATAAATCACTTTGTTGAATTATCACCATGTTTCAGAGCCAATAGTCCCTTTGTTCTTTTAAATTTGTTATCAAATAAATGCTTAGCTAGTTATTCATATCCCATACATTTATTTTTTGATTTTGGTCTGTATGTCTTTACTTCCATTCTTAATTTTAAATATACGTTGTTTCTTGACAAAGGGATCATTAGCTCCGAAACATTTTTACAATTCATCAAATTAGTAGTTATACCTCTTTTCATTTAAGATAGACAATCGAATTAGTACTTTTGAGTACTGTTGTCATACGCATGGCTTACACATACTAATTCGATTGTCTTTATTAAATGGAAAGACGTCTAATACAAAGTGTTCTTTTGTTTAAAAAAATATTATTTGTTTTAATCTATTTATATTCATTAATTACACCTACATGCTTCGGAAAAACCATTCCATCATCAGGGTGTTTTATAAACGTCAAAATATCAAAATGAATGATGTCTTCTGTTAGTTATATTTTAAGCATTTAAATTAATATCGTATTTCAAGATCTTGTTATAATACAAATTATTACTGCTATTGTAACACATATCTGTAACTATTCTGCATCCGATTCCATTTTTTTAGTAGAGATCCATACCTCCGTAACAGCACAGCACTTATAACATAAAATTATTTTTTCAATAAGGCCCTGTCCATTACCAAAATTTTTGTGTGTTGATTAATTTTTCGAGTGCTGTACGAGTATATTTAGAAGAACATGGTTTCGATCCACGGACCTCTGGGTTATGGGCCCAGCACGCTTCCGCTGCGCCACTCTGCTGTGACAGCCCTCTGAGCTAATAAGCCACATTAATCCAATACACTTCTTCGCATATCTTGGTATACTTATACATACATACTTCGTATACTTATACAGCGACATAGCTTCTATCAAATATCTAGTTAAGTTAGTAATGCCAGTATTACGATCATATTTATCACGCCCGTCATCTCAAGCGGGTAATAATTTAAACACACATAAAATACAATGACAAAATTAAACCATGAAGGCATTTTTAAATGTAAACATATACAATTTGTTTCTTAAATTCTTTACGGAAAATAATTATTCGATTCAATATGCGAGCATTTGTCAAAAGTAGAAAAAAAAAAGTAAACATTTTGAATATTCCGCTGTTTCCACATATTTTAGCGCCGGCATTCCACATAACTGCCTTTTTTCCTCTCCCTTCTGACTCAACGTTCCTATCTTGCAACAAATACATAAATATACGCGCTAGTGCAATTTTTATGCAATATTAAATTTGTTGACGTCTCCTTCTCGTCTTGAAAGAGCACGTTCCAATAACACCATACATCGACATTTGGAAAATGGATGTCTAGCCTTAAACAATATCAACAAAAAATTAAATCAAAAACTATGTCAATACAAATTATGTTTGAAAATTATTAATAAACATGTATTGTGATATAAAATAAAAATAAATGTATATGCACCAATATAATTAAGTAAGTAATTATTTACCATCACTCCGTCTCTGCGGGGATAGGCAGAGAGGATGGAGTGCTACACTCTTCCGTCCCAATACATAACTCTCACCTTACCCACATGTTAAAATAATTATGAAAGTACTAAAAAGTTTCTTAAATAATAAAAAGAACTGAAAGACAAATAAATTATGAAATACTTCTTCAATAGCTGATAAAAAGACATTATTTGTGAAATATTTGTATGAAGCTTTGTATAAACCACTAATTTGTTGAATTATCACCATGTTTCAGGGCCAATGGTGCGTTTGTCCTTTCTCAAGCGGGCAATAACTTAAACACTTATAAAATACAAAATCTGAAGTATTAATTCTCGGGCGTTCTCCCTGTAAACTTCAGCAAACGAGCCGACTCCCCGGGGAGCGCCACCCGCACAGTTTTTGCTTACACTTTCCAGGGCCCCGCTGCGAGGCCCCCCTAAATCAACACCCGGCCACTCGTTTTGAATTATAAAGTGACCCTGGAATCCATAGTTCGACCCTCGGGCGTAATCAGAAAACGTGGTCAGTTTAAGGCGCCGGGGCGGCCGCCAGGGATGGGATTAACAGCTCCGCCGCTCGTCAGGGAAGTTCGCCGGTGGGGGGCGCCGCCAACCGGGCTACAGGCCGCAGCTACGGGCGATATCATCCCCCAAAGACGAACCCTTATTTTTGTACCGTTATGATGTTAGCTGGTTATCCGCAGTATCATGCAAGCGCATTCGTCAAGTGGGTGAATATTTTTATAATTAGGTATGTTCTAAGAACACTATTACTGGATTTTTTTCCCAGAGGGATGATTAATCAATCGAGATTAATTATCGAAGTCTCACAGAGACGAGTGAACTAGCTTAAGTGATCACTCCATATAATGCAACCACTAAATTACCATCATAAGAACACACTCCACATTATCAAATTTTGAAAGTTCTATATAATATGTTCAAATCTGAAAATCTTTATTTTATTTGAATTGACGGTGCTTACATATGTAGTATTTTCTCATGAACTAGTTATACATAGATTTTCACAGCCGGTATACCTGTACATTTTTTAAAGTGGAGTAATAAGCATTATACACACTTTTCAATGTATATTTTACGGGCCAATCTCGATTTCAGGCAAAACTAGTTTGTCCTACGCCAAATCGTTTAAATGTCTTGTTGTTCGATCTACATGGTATTTTGTATACACCATGGGACTCTAGATGCATTTTAGCCTTTATACAACGTAGAAGGCTAGATATTAAAATAAATAACTAGCCTTCTACGCAGTGTAAAGGACAAAATACATCTAGTGTCTCATGGTGTATAAAAAATACCATGTGGATACAGGGCTACAAACAAATATGTAAAGTGTACATTTATATGATGGATAGTTTAAAGAAAAAAAAAATGACAACATATAAAAATAATAATGACATAAAGTGGAAATCAAATACTTAAAGTAAAAATACAAATAAGTATATAAAGATAAATATAATATAAATTAAAAATCAAGTATATAACAAAGCAGAAGCATAAGGAAAATTATAATTTAATAAAAATTCAAAAAATTAACAAGTAATAATATAGAGTAAAAAGCAATAGCACAACCTTCGAAAGTCATAATATAATTAAAATGTTACATAACAGTTATTTATCTCACTCAACCAACAATCAAAACAAATATAAATCAATTATTTAAGTCCAATTTGACAAATACTAGTAATCTTTCAATACAGCTTTTAAAATATGTTTGAATATTATAAAGTTGTTGGCAAAAACGTCAAGTTACTCGTGACTATTTATTTGTCTAGGAAGCCTTTGCAGTGGGGAATCAATGGCGTAGCTGAAGTTTCCGTTTCAGTTTCGGTATATGTTCATATATGTAATTATATATATACGAGTAGCTTGTTGGTCTTGTGGTTAGGACACTCGCCTCGTGATCCAATGGTCGCGGGTTCGAATCTCAGCCCAGACTAGGAAGTTAGTCCTATTTTCATAGCACAAGCGTTTAGCTTAGTTTGAAAATAGTAAGAATATTGATGTGACACGTATTCCGTGTTCGCATCTCTATTTAAAAAAAAAAAAAAAAAAAAAATATATATATATATATATATATAAAAGCTATTATATAATGCCTCCACTTAATGCATATGCATCCTCATTTGTACACAACGTAAACACAATTTTATTCAGCCTTTAATATCCATTCTATTCCATGTTATGGTTCAAAGAAAGTTTCCATTGAAAGCAACCACTAAACAAATTCATCCATTAAAAAGTAACCCATAAAAACCAAGTTTTTATTATACTCCCTTTTTCATTTACTAGTGGAAACTAGTTTGGCGCTTAACCTACGCGTTGGGCTTTGGTCGAGCGACGCTACGAAAGGGAGTAATAAAAAATTTCCAAAAATCCAAAATTATACTATAATCAGGTTCCGTGCCTACCAGACGCGTTGAAATATTTTCATACAACTTAGTAAGTTGTATGAAAAAACCATTAAAAATTTGAAAATCCAAAAATGTATTAATTATTTTTAACGAAAATTTGATAGATCTTCTTGATCGTCGCCAAGAGTCTGCTTGCAATGTTTCAGCTGATTGGATCACGGAAAAAGGGTTAAAAATCGATCCAAAGTTTTTCGTCAAGCAACCAAGCAAGCAGATGCCACGAGTTAATATAAAGGGAGTAAAAATGCAATAAAATTAATCAGAATCTCTCTAATGACATTATACATTTTCTAATAAAATACATGCCCCTTTTAATAATCGTACAGTAAAAAAATCAGAAATAATATGTTTTAAATTTTTTTGGCACATCCCTGGATCGGTTTCATTCTTACACACCAGTGAGCGAACAGCTCCGTCTCTCTCACACAGAGCGTGAAAATTAACTAATCAACCGTCAATTAACGGGATACCATTCCGCGTCTAATTTTTATTGTGTTTCTGATCGGAATTTTATCGAAAAATTACCCTGTTTTTTTTACACCACTAACGATAAAATTGCCAATAAATCTTAGATAATTGCCATTTTAGTCTGACTTGACTTTCTACGTGTACAGAGATTCGTGAAGATAATAATATATTAATATACTGTTAAGAAATATACCCCTAACACAATTATTATTTAATTAAGATAAATATTATTATAATAAATATTATTATAGTTTCACAGAGACGGAGCTATTTACATGAGAATCGTGCCTGGTCTTTTACATGATGGCCCAGGGCTAACGATCAATCATCATAATAACATTTGAATTTTATTACAATTATATTATGAAAATTACATCAGCAAATAGAAAATATACAAAAACAGCGCTTGTAGCATATGCGATTTTCATAACACCATTTTCAAACAACGTGATGCCGTCCCTCGTGAGAAAATATATTATTTAAATAACGCTAGGAAAACCAGCATCTTAGCTTTTAACTAGTGAGTCATGACTTCATGGAATGAAAATATTTCGTTGCATTCTGAAATTTCTCTCTAAACAAGTCTTAAGAAGAATAATTTCAAAAGTTCTAATAAAATATCAGATGATTCACGTATATTACTTAATTTATTCAACCTATTTATATTTAAAAACAGACACACCGTCTGAAGGATAAAGAGCGGTTATTGGAGCTATGCCATGTTAATAGGCACAACTCCAGGGAGATAAATTGTCCGTGCAGAGGATACCGTCTTTAATAAGTCAATCTAGACAATGTCGGACCCAAAACCACCCAAAATGACATCAACTGACTTACCAGACGGCTGGATCCTGGTCTCTTTTCACAGACTGCGGCGATTACTCTCGTGCAATTATTTATTTTAATTTCCTGAATTCGATGTTGTCTTGTTGTTGTGTTGTGTTGCACTTGTAGGTATTGCGGCGAGATCCAATATATATTTTTTATTTCACGTGCTGGCGCGAACAGATCAAACGTAGTGGCGCGATTCACTCAAGATTAGCGGCAATATTATATATATGAATGTAATGGCGAGATTTATTAATTTATGTAAAAAGGATGCGTAAAAATATCATTAGCGGTGCTCCAAGGTCAGAATACGAAGTGAGCGCTGTAGTGATGGGTCCGCTCTGTACTAACTACTACAATGTAGTAAGTGTACACTTCACACCTTTTGAAGTGTAATGCACACTAAAAACTACATACACTTAAAAGGTATTGAAAGTACATATTTCAAATAGAAATTTTTGGAAAGTTAATGTAGATAAATAAGGAAATCTCTGGAAACTGAAACAAACCCCTCCCCCCCAAAAAATTTTGGGACCGAACGAAGAAATGTCTATTATGTGTATTGATATATTTTTCTTGGCGACCTTTTTTTTTAGGTCGCCAAATGTTACTTTGGGAAAAATATAATAATAAAACTTCATTAATACTACAACTTTGTAGTACTACAATTACTTCACTTCATTAGTACTGCAATTTCGTAGTACTACAATTAGTTCACTTCATGTAGTTTTTACTACAAATATAGTGTACACTTTGTGGTCTTCAAACTGGTGGACGTGTGTGTGTTGTAGTCTTCATTTTGAAATGTAGTTTTTCCCTTCGCTAGAGCGCTGTCATGCTAATGCGACATCTGTCGTCGCATCCTAAGCCATCTAGCCAGGGGAAAGTCATCCCAGATGGTCTCCGGTAAAATAAATATCGCGATTGACATGACACAAATACATTAAACCTTTGCACAAACACCATCTATTAATTTGGTTTGTTTTATCACAATGATTATGTCTACTCCTATCATAACTACTTTTCGTCAATATAAGTTGTAAAAGAGTGTACCACGAAAGGCTATTTTATTATTACAAAATAATATTATAACCTATATCCACCCTGAAAATCCATTCTGAATATTGGTGAAAGAATGATTGAAATCGGATGAGTAGTTTCGGAGATTACCTCCTAAATCCAAACATACAAATTTTAACTTTTTATATAATAGTTTAGATTATTAAGAACTCATATTTATGAAGTTAGGATTTAGTCACAAAACTTAACAAGTAGATTCCTACCTAAATTGGGCGTATTTTGGTCGGAAGCTTAAAATCATCCACCCCTAAAAACATGAATTGAGAAAAAAATTCTAAAAATTTAACACTAAGTAAGCCTAATACGTTAAAATTGCACATTTTTTTGCATTTTAGAGATATTTTTTAATTTTATATTAAGAAAAAACTTTTATGACGCATTTTACAGATTGGATTATTATATACCTACCTAATGTTTAAATGTACGAAAAAAATACTTATTGTGTTCTATATGGGTTCTTTGTTCCATAAATTTGTTAAAGCTTAAAATAAAAAGAATTATCTGAGGCATAGAAAGTAGTCAACCCGATGTTTTATATATGTTATTTACTGGTTTCACTTTGACTTAGCTAACGCCATCTGTGAACTATGCCATCCCCAAGAACCAGTACATAGATGTCGCTGCTGGTAATGAGATATTCATTTTTGACTAGAGTATGAAGCAACATTATTTTTTTGTGTATATGACATTCATCCGAATTATTGACATATGCACTAAAATATGCCTGAAGAATTATTTAATTATTTTAACACACTCAAATAATAAATTGCATCAGAGGCGGCCTCAGGTGCGTTTCCGCAAATGGTTCAATTTATTATTATGGAGATGACTTCGTTTACGCAGACAATCTTTACACAGCCTACCCCTAACCGGCGCATCCCCGCGCCACTTGGCCCAGCCCCTGTTTCGCCCGGATGAATATTCAAATCGTAAGTGGTGCTATATGAATATTAATCTCCCGGATCCCGCTGCACACAGGGTTAATGGCGGCTGCAGGGCTGTTAATGATGACAAGGGTGGGTGCGGAATATTGCGCGGGACGCGAGGTGATTAGCACCCTGATTGGGCGCCCATTCATCACCTGATTGCTGCTCTTCTGTTTCGGCCAAAGCAAATCAAAAAGAAGGGTCGATTTCAATGGGGCTCTTAATTAATTTAAAATTACAGATGATCGGAAACTAATAACGGAATCATTCATTTCGAAATATTGTATTTTTTATTATTTATTTACGTATTCATACTGTTGTGATAGAAACCTTCCGTCGGTCATTTCAGAAGAGTCTGTGGGGCGCAGCGAAGCTATAAATAACATTCCACCGGGTGGTCGGGGAGCTCCGTTTCAAACTGCGATCAGAGAGTGACATAGCAAGGAGTAAATTTGCAAGTGATAATTTTTGGACGCGAACATTCTAGAATGTGCATCATTGGCGAATAAATTGCGTCACTAATCATAGTATTTTACTCGATTCCATATCCCTCAATAGACTCCATTCGGTTTTTCATTAATGAAAAACGTGATCATATAGATTACATAGAGTTTTATTACAGAGATACATAAATATTAACGCTGTTACTCGTAAATAAGACTTCTTATTGTGCTTGGAAAGAAACTTACACAATTATACATTTACAATTTTTTACATAGATATATGTATGGTTAAATAGTATTTTTATAGTTTTTTTTATTTTTTTTTAATTGTTGAATGTTAAATATCACGAGAATGTAGAAACGGAAAGAATAACACGTAATCGAGGACTTTACAGCACCCTGAATATCTTAGAGTAAGTTGAAAATTATTGAAGAAAGACTCAAACCTTAAACCCGCGAACGACAACGCGGCAACTAAACGACATAGCCACCAACGCTTTTGCCTGGCCCGTCAAAAATATACTACAATACACATAGTAAGAGCAGGGGTTATCTAAGACGCGAATATCCTCGTTAGACGTCTTTTAATTTAGCAACACCAATATGAATAATTTAACTACATATAAGTGTTATCATTTATATTTATCATCTTCCTAGACATTGTATTATTGTATAAATATATATTTTTAAACGATATTTTAATATCAATTATCGCAATTACGCCAAAAAAGTATTACTTCTACCGCGCACACATGAGTACGCGCTCCTCCATTTTTTTTTAAGTGTAACCTCTTTCCTCTTGTTTTTCTGCAATCTGTGGCAGAGATTTCGTGAAAACGGAAACGCGTAACAGGAAATAAGACGCGCGCAATTTCATTTAACCAATGAGCGCGCACTGAGTGCGCGAGATGGAAAAATCGTCGTTTATAAACAAACCAAAGTCCAGCAAATGCCATCACAGCGAAGACGCACACTTCCAACAGCCAAAGCTTCTGGTTTTGTATATATGCTGTGCGGCTGGTGTTAAACGTGTGGATGTTGTAACTTTGATATATTTTGGCTTATATCTTCGAAACTATCCAATGAATACATAATTTTTTAAACATTTATGGAAACAATAAGTACCCTTAATGATCTACATTCTCCAATTTTATGTAACTTATGTGATTATTTTTAAATATTTATTCAAAGTTTTCATACAATTTTTATGGCAGCACACTACCGCCATCTATGAAAATAAATATAAAATAATTGACCAAACACATTTCTAAATAAAAATGCGTATGTAGATATACGGTACCTACCTAGTCCGGCAAAATTCAATAATAAATAAATGCACATACATTTTTTTTACTTGTATTCAATAATTTTTGTTGCTGCTCGATTGATATTTTTACTCCCTTTCTTTTAACTCTCAGCGTCTGCTTGCTTGCTTGACGAAAAAAGAAAAAATTTTGGATCGATTTTTAACCCTTTCCCGTGATCCAATTGAGCTGAAACTTTGCAAGCAGACTCGTGGCGACGATCAAAGAGATGTCTCAAATAAAAAAAATAAAAAATTATAGTATGATTTTGGATTTTCAGAAATTTTTGATGGTTTTTTCATACAACTTTCTAAGTTGTATGGAGATACTAGTATGGTATGGTCGCATATGGTAGACACTAAACCTGATTACAGTATCATTTTGATTACTTCCTTTCGTAGCGTCGCCCGACCGAAGCCCGACGCATAGGTTAAGTGCCAAACCAGTTTCCACTAGTAAATGAGAAAGGCAGTATAATTAAAACTTGGATTTTATGGGTTAATTTTATTAATTGTGAGATGTCAAAGGTTGCACATCATACGCGACTCCCGTAAGGCTCGTTCGTTTTTACTCCCTTTATATTAACTCGTGGCGTCTGCTTGCTTACTTGTCGGCATGCCGTCAAAAAGAACTTCGGATCGATTTTTGACCCTTTTCCCGTGATCCAATCGAGCTGAAACTTGGCAAGTAGACTCGTGGCGACGATCAAGAAGATCTATCAAATTTTCGTTAAAAAAAATTAATAATTATAGTATAATTTCCGATTTATAGAAATTTTATTGGTTTTTTCAAATTGGAATCATTAGAAAAGTTTGATTAGCAACGGCGGCCCGATAACGTCGCGGAATATTTTCTAAATTTGAATTACTCCGTCGGTATACATAATAGGTACTTCACTACGAGTGTCGAAAATCTAAATTGACTGACAAATGTTTTTAGAATTTAATCTTCAAGCATGAAGTGTCTTATCAAAGCTCAAAACATCTGACATTTTAGAAATATGTTAAACTCCTGTAAGTTTAGTGTTGTGTTATATGTTTTAATTCGTCTTTAATTGTTGTTATGTTTTACAAAGAAAGGGAGTATAATAAAAACTTGGTTTTTATGGGTTACTATTTTCTTTATCATCAAGGACTTGACCGAACTGACGGTGCTTCATCAACGCGCCATCGAATGGAATATTTTTGAGTTTATTCAAATCTTTCAGAACGGTAGTACTGGATTTCTTGTCACAGAGACATCGTTAATCAATTAATGTATATTATGGATATCTCACAAAGACGAAACTGTATTTTATTAGTATTATAAGAATGTAGGTATAGAAGTCATTTTATGGTGTATATCGGACTTACGACCGATCGTATGGTAGGCTTAAGTGATCGGTCGTAAGTCCGTAACACCATAAAATGACTTCTATACCCACTTTCCCATAATAATAATAAAATACAGTTTCGTCTCTGTGAGACATCCATAATATACATTAATTGTGCCTTCGAATTGCGACATATTTATTTGCCGGCAGCCTCACCGAACCTGGCGCTAGCCATCCGAGGTATTTCGCGGCAGAAAACAACCAGTTCGATTTTCCTTGCGTAACGGCGTCTCGGATGGAAACCCATTTATCTTGTTTATTGCATCAATATCAAACACTTCCAGGGCGCCCGGCCGTCAGCGGCAGACGACTGCTGGAAATATCTCGGGGAACAGCTATCCCGGGATACAAAAAAACAGACGCGCGTGTTGTTTTGCAGCGCAACATCGCGAAGTGGCGCATTTATTTTCCATCACTGTAACAGATATCGCGAACCGAAGACGTGCACCGAGCGAGGGGGGGTGGGTGCGTCTGTAATATCGGAAACGCTCAATCATCAGACAACTCCGTGTAGACGTACTGCGTCAGTGGTGGCGAACCTGGCAGCCCGGGACGGACGTAAACAGTAAGCTGGAGGAACGACAGAATGTTAGAAAACTTAGTAAAAACCACTACCAGATTTACTGTCTACCAGTTTCGAGACGTAGCCGTCTCTTCGTCAGGACCAACACTACACTACTACATTCACAACACTATACACCCCAACCACAGTATTGTAAAACTATCACCACTATTGTTCACATGCGTGTTAGTCTTGTCAGAGAAATTGAACCACTGAACAACTCAGGGATCTGGAGGAACGACAGTTGAGATGGTATACATAAGACGGAGAGCATTAAACCACACGGTCAAGCAGGCAAACAGTGTTAATCATATTAATCGCAATTGATAACATGTGTCATTGATGCAACAAATAAAACAACTTCTTTGTGTCATTATAACTTTGTAATATAATAACCTAACATCATATCGTCGCTTTACGTATAATAAATCCTATGTGCCGTTTAGTACATTCTGAGATACACGAATCAATTTGTCAATTTCTCATATAAATAATGGTCATATACTAAAAAAAAAGTGCCTTTCATCTGGAAGATCTGCCTAGTAATTATTTAAAATATTTTTAATAAATCTAGTGTGTGCAATTATTTTTTAAAACAATTTTTATTCGCTTATCACAGAATGTACTAAACGTCACATAGGATTTATTATATATACAGCGACGATATAATATTATTTAGATGACATCACGCACAAAATGTATGGGTATGTCATGCCTGTCTTTGTACTAAACTAAATATAATATAATTAAATAAAAATGCCAAATGCTTTATATCTGGTTCGCAAATCACATTTAGTAATACGCACGGCCAAGTGGATTTTTACATATAATTTCAGATAATTAAAAATGTTTTTATAAATTCCATGTTTAAAATCAATAATCTTTGTAATAGTTTGTTTTCAGAACACAATTACTGGATTTGATCCATTGAGGGGAAATTTTTATAAGGATAAATTATAGATGTCTCTCGGATATGTAAAATTATGACAACCTGTAGAAGACTGTCGATGAAACTCCATAGACATTCTGTGCTATTCTGAAAACAGCAATATTGGGATGTCAAATCTTTATACCTACACTTAATAGACGAAAATTAAAATAAAAATATATTCAAATTATTTCTTAGATTCCATGTTTGCGGATCGTGTTTTCAGCATTGCGGGCCCAGTTACGTGGAATCGGCTGCCACCAGTCAGTGTTGCGATCCACGAAGAATCAAGAATCCTTCAAGAAGAGGCTAAAACCCACTTCTTCAAGATGTCATCTGTAAAGCGCCCTTAAAGCGTCTGTCATGTAAAAACGGTGCTAAAAAAATGATCACAAATATAAACATAAACATCGATTGCCGCAAATATATATTTGTATGTTATGTACGGTAGCCCAAATCCTATTAATAAATAACGGATATGTTTTTTTATTTGTTTTCATTTATCTTAGTTATTATGGAAGGGTGAATGAACCCATACCATCTCGTCGGACTGTGTTGTTAAAGGATGAATAGTCCTTGTCATGTCTCTTAGTAAAAAATATCTAATCATAGCATAATCGCAGTAATAATAATACATACTTTTTAAGTTAAAAAAAACGCTTGACACGCGCACGTAAAAAGACTTGCCATCGCTGTAATAAATCATGTGTACTTTTAAGTTTCCTCGACCACTAAAAAAAGGATTTACTAATTTTTGTTGCTGCTCGATTGATATTTTTACTCCCTTTCTTTTAACTCGTAGCGTCTGAGATTCCGACGCATAAGGTAGACACGAAACCCGAAAATTTCTGTAATTAGTATACCTAGTTTCTGCACTTAAATTGCAAGAACGCTGATTAACATCAAATTTTAAAAACTCAGTCTTTATGATAATCAACGATCCTTTTTAGTAAAGTACCACAAACATAAAAAAAGGCATTTTTTTGAAAGCGGCGGCTGCGAGCGCGAATGGCACCGAAGGCACGGCCCTTACTGCCGCTGCCTTGTGCCCCCATATTCTATGTCAATGTGTGCGTCACAGTGCGTGCGTACACGGCGCCGAGCACGCACGCACACATTCTAATGGGTAGCGGCCAGTTTGTATGAAGACGTATTACTGTTCTTAGTATACTGTGATTATATCCTTTTCGATTGTCACTCACCTTTTTTAGTTCACCAGGCTTCTGCGCTTAGCAACTTCGTAATGGATCCAAACACTCAAGATATCCGAGCGCAAATGGGTCGACCGATCATCCGCGTAGTGTGTTTGAAAAGCGCATATTGTATGCAAAAAAATGTAGCGGTGTTTCGCGACCGAAGAGACGCGACGGAAGATGCGCATAGCGCGCCACACTTATGCCTTTTTGCGTTCTTTACAATTGGATGGAAATAAAAAAAATACTTTTTTTACAATGTTTTCGTTTTTGTTTAAAAATTTTTTGAAGAAAATTGTTGTAAATATTTGTACATGTACATAAATATATAACTAGAAATAGGAATAGAATAAAATTACTATATAAGATTAAAGATTATAAACATCTTTTATCTAACGAACAGGGGTTAAAAATATGATGAATGTAAATAAACTAAATGATTTTAAAAATAAATCCAGACTTATTGTAAAAAACTAAACCATTAAAACCAAGTTTTGTTATACTTCCTTTCTCATTGAATCAGTTTTCGTGCCTACTGCACGCGTCGGGGTCAATACTCATTTGTATCTATTCCAATTTGAAAAAAAACATTAAAATTTCGAAAAATCCAAAATTATACTATAATTATTAAATTTTTAAACGAAAATTTGTTAGATCATTTTATCATCGCCACAAGACTGCCTGCAAAGTTTCAGCTCAATTGGATCACGGAAAAAGGGTTAAAAATCGATCCAAAGTTTTTCCGGCAGACAACAAACCGCAGCTGCTACGTGTTAAAAGAAAGAGAGTAAAAATAGTACAGAATTGTAGATTATAGGTGTTTATTATACTTAGAATGTGTATTTGTTCATTCGTTCCTCACTCTATCGACCAAAGATTTTCCACACAAGCGCCTTAGTGATCGCATTTCCACAACAACATCAACCTCAAAAACCGTAGAGCTTGCATGAGATTGAGATTTATGAATGTAGCCGAAGCAAATGCGGTGTTCCAAGATAGAAGAATATGGCGGTCTATCCTCTCTGCCTACCCCTGCACAGGCGTGATGGTTAGTTAGTTAGAATGTATATTAATTATACATTATAAGAATTATTTTATATTATAGATTATGGGATTATAGATTATGTAAATGTAAATATATAAGTAATTATAGAATTTAGTAAAAAATGTGGCGTTTTGATACAAAACCGCCACTATCCATATGGAGCCTATATGGATAGTGGCAGTTTTGCATCCATACGCTACAAATGTAAAATAGTCAGCAATATCCAAAAAATAAAAAAGTGTTCTCGATGCAATCATCGAAAATTACTAACTTAAAATGTACTAAATTCAAGATTTACTATAATTATATTCCTTCCAAAATTATGTTTCCTATAAATTTATGTGCTAAGTTTCCTATAAAATCTCGAATTACGTACATTGAAAATTATTAATGCTCGACGACTGCATTAAATTTTTTTTTGATTTTGCTGCCTTTGCTTTTATACCCCTCATATTAACTTACTTAAAAAAATATTATATTTTAATCCTCATTATTATTTACGCTATCTGGAAGCATTAGATATGGATATTATTACATTTTTAATGCCTTTTTATTTTAAAGCCAATCAATATTTGCGTTATCCATTAGCGTTATGAAGGACATAGTTAATTAAAGGAATAAATGTGTTTTTTGATATTTTATATATATTTTACTAAAAAATCGTTGCATAAAATATTTTTTGTATTATAATAATTATTTTAAATGCACTTGGCAGTATTTTTAGATTGAAAAATATACGGATATTGAAAATATGAATTAAATAGCAGTGTTGAGCCGCGTGGGCTCGCTGTTTGGCAATTTTTGATTTATTCATAACGACCCTGACGCATAATGAAATGTCAACATTACATTGTACTCATCCGGTGATAAAAACTGACAGAGACATTTATTTCCAGCGGGGAGCACCGACGTAACGGGATAACGGAATTGCGGAAATTAGCCGGCGCTAAAATGGGACTTGTTATTCTGCCCTATGTAACGATCAATTTGGATCACAACGCGTTAATCTCGCGAGAACCTAGAATCATGCAGCCGCCTATATCGTTTAATTAGTAATTAATTATGCTTATAAAAGTCATTTAAACTGGATGATTGCATTTTTGAAGGGATATTTGTTATGAGATGCGCGCGTATCATGAAAAGGAATATATTTATTTATTTATTTATTTATTTATTTATTTATTTATTTATTTATTT
>JADDOH010015967.1:0-54577 GCA_016648135.1 Agrypnia vestita | reverse complement strand
GTCAAGATGACAATGCGGGGAAAACGAAATCGATCTCGAACTCGTCGAGCTGTATCGATCGAAGATCGCATAGAATGTCCGTCCTTCTTTCTCTTTTCAGTAAATAATTTCGCATTCTCCTCTTTTTTCTCCTCTTACTTTTCGATAAACTCATTAACATAAACAGATACGCGGCTATCATCATAACCTCATAGGGCGATATATTTCCGCGACGTCTGGAAAACAATAATTATTTGCAAAAAGGACCTTGTTTTTAATAATATTCAATTTACAGTTGACGGCAAACTTCTT
Source organism: Agrypnia vestita (assembly GCA_016648135.1). Taxonomy (NCBI): domain Eukaryota; kingdom Metazoa; phylum Arthropoda; class Insecta; order Trichoptera; family Phryganeidae; genus Agrypnia; species Agrypnia vestita. The sequence continues at coordinate 54,286 of JADDOH010015967.1, read as the reverse complement.
GAAATTCTTTGACGTGGTGGGGGAATGCGCAGAAGACGAAAATTTGGGATCTCGTTGGTGGAAAGGTAGATGCGCAAACTTCCCCCCACTACGTCGTAGAATTTCAAGATGTTTGCCGGCTACTGTACTACAGTAAAACCTCGTTAATTTGAAATTGCGACCCAAAAAAACATTTCGAATTGCGCGGAACCCCGTTTTCGCCAAATGAGATACCGCAGCTGTCATCCATAACCTCATCGGATGACATTTCCGCGACAAGATATGTGAGTCCCGGTGTGTACACGTCAAATGACCGCGTCATTATCCCCGAAACATGAGCGTAGATGTTGATGCGACATGTCGAGCGGAATGTTTCGCGATTTGTCCCCTAGTGAATACATGGCTTTATATTTCAAGAGATTTTTGTATATGAACGATGCTGGAAAATGGACCAGGCAGTGTGAATTTAATTCTCGTTTTCGTTGCTTTAACGGTCGTAATGTCTGTTGCGCTACCGGTTCAGCTCTCAGCTACCTAATAGCCTGAACTAGTCCTTTATTTCATCTCCTTTTCTTCTTTGTGTAACTTTGTGAAATTTTAAAAATTTTAATTCCGTAAAAATACCGCATCTCTGCAGCCAGGCAACGTAGTCAACCTTGTTTAGTTTAAATAAAATCATTGTGTTCGCAATCTGTGCAGAACAGTCTGGATTAAATGGAAACATTGTTATTATTTGGAGGTTTTGCAAAACAGTGGCACCTCCCCGCCACAATTCTTTTAACACTAAATCTGTTATGGAACACTTTAATTTAATTACAAAGTATGGGTGAAAATACAAATTTATGAAGAGAATAAAATAAAATATTCGTCACCTTCCCTGGTTCTAATCTTATAAGGAGTCCTGCTTCTTTAATAGTCAGTAGGAATGGACAGGTTTGTGTGTGAAAGCCAAGAATGGATAGGTCCTACCATCTGACTCTGCCATTTATACATGGTGTAACCGTCGAGTCTACATAATTTTATTTATTTTATTCTTCCTACAGGTTGTAAAGTTCCTAGTTACAACACATATACATATACACTCCTTTTACTTTTACAGCTCTAAAAACTCTCTCGAGGATCTTTATCTACACTACATGTAGTATTACTGCATTCTTTTATTGTTAGTGTCCAGGTTTCTGAGGCGTAGCACATAAAACAATAAAACATCATCTAACAAATAAATTAAATTCTTTATTTAAAGATATATCTTCCATTATCACATTTCCACACAACAGTCATAAAATATAATGTTACAAAAACCTAACAGGGTTCTTGACAAACGGTAATATTCCTGCAAACCCACATCACAGATTCCTTACATGCTATAAATATACATAGTCACATATCAAATTATCAACTAGACCTAAATTACTGATAAATTTTTCCATAGACGTCCATGTTAGCTTACGAAGGACGTGCATTCCACTTTTGTTCCTACAAATTTTTTAATAACAAACATCTTGAAAAGGTTAGGTGTATTCGATATGATGAGATACATCTCAAGGAAGTAAATAATGTAATGAAGAAAATTGTGTCAATGTTTTGCTGATCAGTAAAAAGTTATTAAATGTTATTATACCTATTAACAACAAACAAGTACATAATAAACATTGCTTATATTTCTAGAGAAACTTAAAATTGTAATTTGTTATGAACATTTTATTTACCACCTATTTCAAAAAGAAAACATGCAAATACCCAATTTGATATATTTAATAAAGAAATAAACCAATTTGTATTAGGTCATTTTGAAAATAATGTCCGATTTTAAAATGTATTAAATCATTTTGAACGTTCTTTATTAGGAAATAATATTGTTAATTTATTTTGTTTTACAATTAGGAATGTGCAATATTTATTTATTGAGTCAGTGAGCATTTAATCTATATGTATTACTCTAATAATCCAAAGAAATGAGATTGAAAGCAGTGAAATTGTGTAACTTTTTGCATGAATTTAAATTTGTACATTATGCATCTTAAACTGCGCACAATATTAGTCAAATATGGTGTAAAGGAACCCCTTCTGAACAGTTTCTTTACACTGAAGGTTTGTTTGTTTAATTTAGTAATGAATCTGCCATTATTTTCAAAACAAACTTATCAAACTTTCCAATTATTATAGTGGAAGTATGCAAAGGATCTGCTTGAATGAAAAGAGTATTACGAGACACGATCTTACATAGTAATGTGTAGGCCTCTGATAAAAATAAGAATAATAGAACTGAGACAGAATACAATGAAGAATATCGATAATTGAGCATATTTCAATATTGCAAAGCATTCATTCAATTTGTGAAGAGAGTGGACAAATGATGTTAGCGGTACATCTTAAAGTATTTTTTTTCACAGATAAAATTTCATTAAATACGTAATAATAATAGCCAATCACGCAATATTGTTTAGAGACCGTTAATATGTATATTGCTGCAACTAGGATTTGATATTTTTTACATTCACATTCTTTCGAGATATTTAACAGAGAATTGAAGCAATTTGTGTAAAACTCATTTGAATAAACGAACCAAAATTTATGGTATGCTGATTATTACACAGATAAGAACATATGTACAATGATTGAAATAATACAAATATATAATTACATATAACTATTTTCCAAATGGAGACAGTAAATCTTTTTATTACAATTTATAATAAGCTGCCAAAAATGGAGCACAACTTTAACCCTGGGGAACAGGAGACTACTAACAGTGGCACTATGAAGAAGTACACGTTGAATTATAACAGTTTTTCACTGTGTTTTTGTGAAATGCTCACTTTGAAAAAAATATTGAATGCAATGGGTTAAATAGAAAGTCATTTCATATAAATACTGTACAAACATGTTCGTCTTTACATAAATGGACATTACACATTACACAATTAGAAAATAATTAAAAATACATACATATTGGTAAATATCTGATTTAATTTTGTATGGACAATATGAGAAATGCCAGAGAGAGAATGTATACTTCTAATATAGAATATGTAATATGATAAGGTTGAGTGTTGAATATTAAAACCGAATTAGTAATTAAGTAATGATGAAGGACTTTTGGCAGAATAAGGCATGAGAAAAAAAGGTGAATTAATATTGCTTGTCACGATTCTTTTTTGAAAATTAAATTAAAAATGATTAATTTTATTAATAAAGATATTCAAATATATGTCATTGAGAACTTAGCAACATTTAAAAAAAAACTGATAAGGCTTTTGGATAGGATGTTAATCGATGGTGAATTTCTGAGTTATTAGACGTTTATTAATTATTAATGGAAGAATAAATATTTTATAAAATAAAGACCCATTATAAATAATTTATGAATTTTTAATAAACTTTAGATTTAATAAAAGAAAAATAATATAAAATAATACAATGTTATTCATAACAGGTAGATACACTTCAATTGAAAAACAGATTTAACTCAATAGAATTTCAACAAAGTAAAAAATAATGTATTTTAGTTTAACTTTATTTGAAAAAAAATGAAAGGTTCCGGCATTTTTTGTTTATAGTATATATAATAATAATTGCATAAAATTGCACTCTTTATTAGGAAGGAAAGAGTGTCAAAAATAACTACTGCGCATTACACATCTTTGAAAACTTGTCAAGTTATTTATTTGTAATATTCACCAATACTAAATTAAATACAAAATAATCTGAGTCATTTTACTTATATTATTTTTAACTATTGGATTTTGAAAGCGGTGATTCTTTTACTGGGACATCATTTGTGAGAGTCCATATTCCACTGAACAATATATAAATACCTTTGGGCCGTGGAAAGACATTGGACTAGATAAAAAAAACTAGATTTATTTAATATCAAATGGTTTCGATGGATCCCCTCTTTCTTTGCTTATTCTTAGCGCTGTCGACAGTTTCCTGGGAAATAAAGGATGTCTCTTCAGATACTTGCGGGGTGAGCATCGGCTTAATGTCGCAGGAGGCTTCGGAGCCGGAAGAAGTGCAGGCCTTTAACAAGTCTGGCTCCTGTTGCTTTATTTTAGGGGAATGAGGCCTTTCTTGAACCTGAAAATATGCATTACTCAATATGTTATGCATTTTTTATAATACATTATTTTATTTATTGAAAAGGAATTCTTAATACATAAATATAATACACAAACAAAAATATTTTTACAAAAATATCTCTTGTATAAAAGCGAGGAGCGCTTACTCCGAGAGGAGGGAGTATGCTGAAATTAATTAGTATTTATATAGATTTTTGTGTGATTTTTCAGTTATAAAACGATGCTTGTCTTTCTTTAATTCTAGCCTTAGACCCTTGAAATATCACAGGACATAATAATTGCAAAATTTTGAATCTGAATATTCATGAATAGAAAACCATTTGATTTTTATATTGACTATTCGCTTAAACCTAAAACTAAATATAAAAATATCAAGACTGTGTTATTTCGACCCATGCGTGTTGCTTGAGCTGCGCGCTGTTTGCATGTCACACTCTATGTTAAGTTGTCATTTCAGCAAGTTACGGATGTCAAGGACCAACGGATAGACAACGAAATATATTTAGATTGTATTACCTCAGACCAGATCAATGATTGTTTACTTAATTCACTGCGAATGCATATTTCGGCATTTTTTTACGAAAAGTGTGTTTTTATTATTCATTTATATCAGAATGTATAAGATAGACTGCAATTTTTTAGGGTGATAATTTATATAGAACCTTTGTTCTTATATAAAAAAAAAATAAACTAAACATTATTTATAATAATTAAGAAAAATATAGGCATTAATCGACAGGCCGCGAAATTTTGTACTAATTTAACAGTTTTTCGGGTTCAAACCGACCTGCAATGATCGTGCGTCCACGCGCGCATAAATGCACGATCATTGCAGGCCGGTTTGAACCCAAAAAACGGTTTAGTTAGCGGGAAATATTTTTTTATGTGAACGCGCGATCAAATCGATCCGGGCTGAAAGAGATATGGTTGTCTCATTTCCTCGCAGCCTTTCTGTCTTGTACGGAATACATAAATATATACGCTCATTGCATGCATGCACATGCAATGCTTGTCTGATATGAGATTTGTTCATGTCTTGTTCTCGTATTGAAATAGCATGATCTATTGACGCAATTCGACACTTTGACAGTTTGAAAAATGGATGACCAGCCTTAATATTATTTTGATTATCAGACGTTGTACAGTTTCAATGGAGAGTAAATAAAAAAAAGTAGATAATGAAACACGTTAAACAATGGATAATATTTACCAGCGGTACTGAGTGCGTGATGACCGTTCTGGATTTCTCGGGTGTGGTAGACATAGGTTCCAGCGGGATTTCTTCAGACCTGGGGCGCGGCATTCTGGGAGATCCGTCACGAGATCGATTTCCTCTGCTGGAATTCAATATTTATAAGAACTATCACCGGAAAAAAATGTCATTGAATAGACATGCGACAAAGAAAGGAAAAAAGTCCATAGAAAAAAATTATTAGTTGCCTTCAAATTCAAAGACAAACAAATGGACAAATGAGACGATATCGGATTATATGTACCTATCTTTGCTACGGTTTCTATCCCTGTACATCCCGGGCTGGTGCTCCCGAAGTACACCCGAAGCTGGACTCTGTCTCCTGTATCCTGGAGATCCTGAGAGGCCGCTGGATCGATGGTGCTCTTTTCCATCACCAATTAATATTCTTAAACAAAAATAATATGAGCGATATTGAAAATCTATAGAAAAACATGTTTGATTATTTTTATAAGTGTAAATATGAAGATTTGGCAAATACAGTAGAACCTCTATGAAAACTTGGAAATTCTAGGTAACAAAAAAAATCGGGATGCAATTGCGAAATTTGCCAAAAATTGTAAAATTTATAAAAAAACTGTTAATTTTGTGAGAACATATGTATTTTTGCAAATATTTCAAGAAATCATTTCAAAAATACAATATGTATTTATTATGTTAATGCAAAGATCACGACATTTCTATTCATAAAGTAGGTACTTTAATGACATATTTGCTGTTTTCTCTTGCGAAAATATCAATTTATTTTTTCCCATTTCATCACGTTTGGATGGCCATAATCGAAAATGTTTATTTAACTTTCAATTTATGGAAGTGTATTTTAAAAATTAGTAATTATGGCAAAAATCAAAATATCGGAGATTAAATTAATGGGGATTTACTGTATAGATATGTATAATACTAAGCACAAAAGAAGTCAACAATCAATTTTTTTAATGATCACTTTTTTTTGTTGATTTAGAGTTAATCTATTTTTGTGAGTATCGGTTTTCATTCAGAAAATTTACGTGACTTTTAATACTCTTGTCCCTAAATTTTTGGTAAAGGAAAGACGTTTAAAAAAAATAACAAAATAATTAAAATTTATACCTATTTGTACTTTCATTTGACCCCTTGCGAACTGAGTTACTGAAGTAAGATCCGATCGCCTCGTGTTCATATCCTGGAACCGGAGGGGTTACGTTGCCGGAGGTGCCCCCACTAGAATCGCCTTGTCTGACAACAATTAAAGAACCATTAACCAACACTGATAATTCTAACTACGCAACAAACACACATCTGAAGAAGTGCAATATTTTATACCTTTCAATCCTTTTCCCCCTCGGTGTCACAGCGCCTGGAGTGGTGTCCTTTTTTAGTGCTGCAGCAAATCCCGGCACGCGCGCCGACGACGTAAACAGCGGACGGTGCTCGGGTCGCTGGCCGGTGCGGGAGGCAGCCGTGGTGCCGAGTCCCGCACCCAGCGGCGGGTGGGAGAGCTCCAGCAGGCGAGCTATCTGTTGCATTTTCTTTTGGCGAGCTCTTTGACGACCCTGGGAAAAATATTGAAATTATTTTCACTCAATATTGCAAACACTTAATTTATTTAGTACTTAATTAGAGCAAACATTTTTTATTATCTTTCAAAAATGTCTCAGTAGTTTAATTTTATATTACATGTACCTATCGCAGCAAAAATCCTTAAATTCAGCATAATTTAAAATTTTTCAAACATGCAAGACCCCATGTTGGACAATTTTATATTTGATGAACCCTGTTAATTTGTAGTTTGAGATAATTTTTAGACACTTGCGCTATAAATTGATAAATTTGTACATCACATAATTCAAATTATTTTCTTGTTATAAAAAAATGACAACGCGTGCTGATTGTTGTTCGTCCCGTCCGTATGGAGACTCTTTTCATCTCGGTCCCTACTCCTACCGCTAATTTTCAAATAGATCTATACTGTCCAGTGCCAAACACTGCTAATTTCGAAATCGATCAATATGCCAGCTGCTGTAGGAAAATAAATTTCAAGTAAATCGTTTCTAGCCACTCCCACTCACAGAAAACTGTCAAAAATATTGATACTGGAAGGTGTTGCCTCGAACCGCGTGGATTGTATGCACTAATTACGTAACAATATTCTGTTTTTGAGATGTTCTGCGTTGATATGTTTTTCACATATGTAGATAATAATTGCAATAATATCATAAATTTTTGTCACGGCATGGATTAAACTAAAAACTAGCAATTAGGGATTCGAGTCTTGTTCCGGAATCAAGTTAGTACTATTTTTAAGGGGGGGTAAGGTATTAAATTTTTTTTTGGTGCATTTATTTTAATTTTTTTAACTGAATGCATAATATTTAAAGAATATTGTGTCAAAATTTCAAGTCGATTGGAACAAAATTGACAAAGTTATGAGTATTTTTATACCTGTCGAATTTTTATACCTACCCGACCCTAATGCCGTTTTGGATGCCAACAAGCCTATCCTTTATGGACCTGGCATTGATGATTCAGTGTGAGGTAAGCCGATAAAATTTGCTTATGAATGTTTTATACCAGATTTTTTATTGTCAAAACTTTAAGCGTTTTCCCCACAACTCACGTTTTGAAAGTCAGTGCCCCTTATAACTATTTTTGAACATAATTTACAAAGTAACGCCGGAGATTTTTCTTCAAATTTGTTGATAATTATTATTATTTAATAACAAATTAGCCGATTTTTTTCACAAAAAATCGCATTTTTCCCTTCAAAGTGTTCCAAAAAAGTGAAAAATTGAAATTTCGAAAAACTCTCCCAGTGTTACCTGGGAAAAACTATTATCTAACGAATGAATGTTGATTTTTTGATTTCAGATGATCCAGCTTATGAGGGGCACCGCAATTCTACTTTTTTCCGAGACGCATCCGAATAATTGCTGCCATCTTCAAGTTTGTGTTTACTGGGGTATTATGTCGTGTTGTTACGACCTTTCGGGCCGACGTTTCGGATCCCATTGCAGGGTCCATCATCAGGGCTGATGTGTTGTCTTGAATGTTGGTGTTGTGGTTAAGTATCGGCTTGCAATACCGTGCCGAAGTCATGATATGTTGTATTGTGTTGCATGTATGATTCATCTGTTGTCTGATCACTATCTCTGCGGAGTCTGCGACGAGAATGACTTTGAAGCGCCGGATACCAAGATGTTTTTAATTTGAGACCATCATCTCTATTAATGTTTATCGGATGCTTGTAGATTTCTAGTGCTTCCTTGATAAGACGCGCATGGTGACTCTTAGGCTTTCCAAGGATTTTCGGTTCGAATGCAAAATGATGGCCGGTATCCAGAAAATGCTCCGCCAGTGCTGATTTTTCTGGATGACCGATCCGATCGGTATTGCAAGCCGATACTTAACCACAACACCAACATTCAAGACAACACATCAGCCCTGATGATGGACCCTGCAATGGGATCCGAAACGCGGCATAATACCCCAGTAAACACAACTTGAAGATTCTGAGTGGCCGTGAAAACCTAAGAACATTCTTAATTGCTGCCATTGCCGTATTTTTTAATATTTCTTCGTGAAAATTTTACAAAATATTCTTCAATCAATCACAAAAACATGCCTTTTTTTTGTACGAATTAACTTTAACCCCCCCTTAATAGCACTTAGCGGTCTAGATAATGGCACCATTACAGTTTAAACGGAATACACTTTGCCGTGATTTAATGACAAAATTGACATTTTACATTATCATTCCAAATGATAAGGTCATCATATTAAGCTACCTCATACACAATGAATCTAATCATTTATGTTTTTGGATAAATATATTTGAAAATGGATACTCAATTGAATAACTATGAGAGAACGCCTCTAACGTGGTCCAAAAATTCTAGTTTTTGTATATAAATAATATAAAAAGACTACTGGCCACCTCCGAGCATAATTAAAATACACATCGTATTTTCATTCTAATAACTGTTTTATCATTTTGAAAAATTAAGCATCTTGCCTTCTTACTTATACAGGAAAAATGATAAATAGATAAAATATAATTCTCTTGGAACTGTAGTTTTACGGTAGATATTAGAGTATTTTCTGCTCACCTTCACACACCTGAATGCTAATTGCGAATAAATAAACCATATTAACTAAAACTACAAGGAGTGCAGTGAAATAACCATAAAGATTATCATTACTTGTGCGTTGTCACCTCTCACGACACTAAAATGATCATAAATTTTTTATTGAACTAAACTTCATGTTACACTCACGACTCACTAATATTTTTATCACGAGCGCAGTTCCTTTCGTCAATAAACATGTAAATAACAAATTAAATACATCCGGGTAGTACCACATTCAAGCTGACTGAAAGGGTGCAGGTTGAGGAAGTAAAATTGTGAAATTTGCAAAAAAAATCGCAAGCCAAAAAAAACATTCGCTGTTTCAAAAATAAAACTTATGGGGATTTTCAAATCATATAATTGAAACGAATCCCGATTTATTCAAAATTTTTCAAATCCACAAGTCCAAAAATGTTAGTTTCATAGTAGATTAACCTTGATAATTCAAAAACCCCGGTAATTTGTAATTCAATATTATTCTCAGCCCCTTGCGCAATAAATCAATTCTTAAGATAAACTGTAGAAGTATCACGGCTAGGCGCATACCACGAACTTTTCGCCGCAAGGCGAAAAAATGCTGCGGCATAATGTCGCACCTCAGTGAGTTGTAACATGTTACAGATTTTTCGCCGCTGCGTTATTTTGCCGCTAAGTGCGCGCAATACAATTCAAAACCCTCTGTTACAACACTGTGGTGAGACAATATGCCGCAGCGACATTATATCGCCGTGCGGCGAAAAATTAATAGTGCGCGCCTAGCCTTACAGAGACGAAGCTATTTATATGAGAAACGTGCATGGAAGTATTTTTATACAATGGCCCAGGGCTTACAATCTGTATGGGCTGGCTTGAGTGATCACTCTACACAGTGCAACATTAATCAATTCCATCGTAAGAACATCCACACATAATCAAATTTTTGGAAGTTCTATTTATGATCCAAATCTGAGAACCTTTCGTTTATTTGAATGGACTATGCTAGAGACATCTGTAGTCTTTTCTCAGAAACTAGTAGTATACACAGATTTCGCAGTTGGTAACGATAATGTTTTATTTCTATAATCTATCTTGATTAATTAATCATCCCTCTGGGGACGAAATCCGGTATGTTCTCAGAAAGTACCTACATATAAAATAATGTTAAAAAAAGTAACCCATAAAAACCAAATTTTTATTATACTCCCTTTCTCATTTACTAGTTGAAACATTTTTTTTCGCTTAACCTATGCGTTGGACTTCGGTCGGGCGACACTACGAAAGGGAGTAATAAAAAATTTCCAAAAATCCAAAATTATACTATAATCAGGTTTCGCGTCTGCCGGACACGTTGAAATATTTTCACACAACATAATAAGTTGAATGAAAAACCATTCAAAATTTAAAAAATCCAAAAATTTATTAATTTTTTTAACGAAAATTTGATAGATCTTCTTGATCGTCGCCACGAGTCTGCTTGCAAAGTTTCAGCTCGATTGGATCACGGGAAAGGGGTTTAAAATGGATCCAAATTTTTTTCGTCAGACAAGAAGACGCCACGAGTTAATTGTAAAGGGAGTAAAAAGGAAATAAATATGATACAAATAACAGGAGTAAGCTTTTATTCCTTTTATGTGTCTCAGGAATGAGGAATAAAAATTATTAGTTACCTTGCTGAGTCTCTGTTTGGCCGCCATGCACCTGATGTGGTCGTCGAATACAAACTTGGCCTGCAGCAGGGGCGGCGCGGTGCGCGTCGTCCTGCTGGAGGTCCCCTCCCCGCCGGGGGGGCGATGGATGCGCAGATGCAGGCATCTAGAATCATCCTTGTCACCGCTCACCTGAACAAACGTAACGGTAACGGTAAACAGGGTAGTTTGAAGTGAAAAAAAGTACCATACACACTTGCGATTTTTACAAATTTTTCAGATTTTACCCAGTTAATTATCTAATTTGAGACATTACATTATTGTGCATCAATTTCCACACAGAATGGGGGATCTTTACATTTAGTGGTAATTTTCTAAATATATTAGTTTTAATGATAAATTACCATCTATAGACGTACCACTATAACTTGGCATGCGAGGGAGGGCGTCCCTATCGCCTAACAGAAGTGGTCATGGTGTAAATTTATTACACAATACATAATGTACAGAATGTCCGGTGACCGGTGTCGTATTAAATACATAAATTTGGTCGGGCAGCACTAAAGAAACCGTGCAGTAATGGCGGTCGTTCTATCTGTCAAACTGTTAGGATGGTAATATCGGTCCATTATTCGCTTTTTCAGCTTCGCAAAACTTTAATACTTCATTGGCAATTGTTCTTGCACCATCCCGGACTGTTACGGATGTTTTGGACATAATAATTCAGTGTATATCAAGATGTCGCAGCTCCCGACCAAACACAAAATTGAACTAAATGACAGGGCGAGGAGTTACCGCTCGCGGTGCGGGCGAGGCGGGTTTTAGTTCAAAATTTGCCACACGCCAAGTTACGTTGGGCAAGCAATAATAAAGCTATCAAAAATATATTCGAAAATTACAACATGCCAAGATCTATTGTTTCAGAGGTAAGTTTGTAGAACTCCATAATCACACATATGGAAATAAAAACAATAGTTTTTTAAGTTCTGAAATTTGATTCGCGAAACATTTTTTGATAGATAACAACCATAAAATAACTGACCAATATGCGCCAATTGCATTGCATTGCACTTCGAGACTAAAGGCTTTAGATTAAACTTGCTTGAACATCTAGAGATCACCAAACATGAAGTAGATAAGAAAATTATAAACAAACAAGTAAATATATATAGATCCTCTATACTTAACATTTTCACCTGTTGACCTGTAACTAAAAAATATTTTTAAGATTTGTTTCTGCCGTAAATTTTTCTTTTTGTTATAGACATACCAAAGATTTGGATCAAATCACCAATGCAGAAAAGCATCTGAGACGCCAATTTGGAATCGCATTCGAAAAATTATCATTAGTGCTCAAACATATTTGTTATCAAGAATAATGCTGTCTGGGGTCCCCGCTTTTGAAAATTATCATTAGTGCACAAGCATAATTTGTTACTAAGAATATTACATTTATATCAAGTTGCAAATCTATCCTCATCCTTTTATGTATTACTTGTCATTAGTGTTTCAACAGAATTGTTTCTTAGAATCGTGCAGAAATACACAAATCTTAATTAATTCTTAAAATTATATAGCATCTCTTTCTAATACTTCTCATATAAATACAAATTGTTGAATGTAGTAAAATTTTTAGACTGATAATGCCCTCGTAAGGCGCAATGCGTCTCAAAAAATTAAAAAAAATTAAAAAGGTAGAACTCAAAAAACAAATGTTTTTATTTCCATATAGGTATGCCAAAATTTTTACAAGAAAAGAGACATGGAGTGTGAGATATTACTTAAAGCATATTTGATGTGCATTGTAGTTGACCGAGTTCATGAAAGATGGGACATTAGTTTCTGTAAATCAGTTATCATTTATTAAAAATCAAAATTGTAAATGAAAACATTTAGTACATCAGAATCAATATTCGTAATAAAATTTACGAAATGCATTTTGAACGACATTCATTGTCAGGTGCTGCATCATTTGATAATTTATTAATATATTGGTACCTCCAAGTCTTGCAGATTTCCCACCAGCTTGGCCACCCCCCACCCGAGCCTCTTCTGCTCGGGCTCCACCAGGATGATCTGGATGGGATCAATCACCATGAACCTCCTGGACTTCTGGCCGTCTTTCAGCACGATGGTGCAAGCTATGAGGTCCGAGTTATCTAAAATGCAACAAAACTTTTCAATTTACTACATAACATGTGGTGCATCTCTGTTAAATTCACTTCGTTGTAATCTGTATTTCTACTAAAAAAAATACTGTATTAGAAAAGGATATATTTGACTAAATAAGCAATGATTAATCAAGATTGATTAAAGTATAATATGCTACTATAGTCAAGCCCAAACCATCTGACGACCTTGGTCGTAAGTCATAATATCCGTAGGGATGCGCAACGCTGCAGACACTTTATGGATAATATGCTACATGCGTACGGAGTCGACAAGTCATATTGTGAAAACACTTAAAGATATTAATTAATTCATTTATTCTATTAGCAGGAAAAGAAGGAACAACAGGACAAGAATGTTTTTAATAATGCATATTTACAGCTTAAACCATACAGTGTATTTCTTAGCTAGTAGCAAAAACTTTGCTGGAGTCTTCTTCATTTAATTTTGAATAGAAAATATAATTTACACTTTGGGTGAAATATCGACAGTTGTGGAGATAAGCGACATCAATGTTTACAACATTTTTTTTATTTCTGTAAGGTTTTAATTATTTTATCTGGCTCATATCAATGCAAATGAATTTTTAACATTCAATATGAACTAGCAGTTTAGCAAACTTGCTGCTAGGCCATGCAGGCTATATTGGCTGGCCGCGTAGTCGTCAGTGCCTGCTATGCGGCCATTGATGTCTGCAATTGGCTTTTTGTGTCAGCGATTAATTATCGCCCATTGTCTGCTGCTTTTCATAAGATTTGGTTACTTTTTGAGATTGGTAATGGCCAAAACCGTGCACTGCATACGGAATTTTTGAAGCTATCATAATATAGATGGTACTTTGCTGTGTATGCATTCGAGTTTGACACATTTCCAACCAAACATATTCTAACCTAAAAATTTAATTGCCTGCAAAAAAAAATATTGACAACTGTCAACATTTCACCTGGGTTAAGAACATTTTCAATTTAAAATCGAATTAAGAACGCCCTGAAGTTTTTGCCATTAGCCATGAGACACCCTGTATAAGTTGGTTAAGAGGTAAAATCATAACTTACTCAGATCTAGAACGTTCCCGATTTGCACATACGAGAGAGGATTGGTTAGGGGAAGTTGGGTATCGGTTTCGTTATTGAGAGCGAGTGACAGACTCCTGATGAGAAAGTAGCCCCTTATGGCCCAGCGAGCTCTTTCGCCCTGAAAATAAAATGATGTATCATTTATACCTGAAAGTAATTTGAAACGTATAGAGTACAAACATGCTTGCCTAGACATCCCAAAGCTGGACCCCAATTCTGCGAGTCCCGCATCTCTGCACTGAATGCAGTTACAAAGCAATCCACTCATAAACTACAGATAGTTTTGCTTTCTTGTGTTTCATACCAATTATGCTGTTTGCAATTTGTATTTCTTAGTGCCGGTTGTATCAACTTTGCGATGTAACAGTTTAAACAATCATGGATTGTGGATAGAAAAAGCCGTTATCGACACTACAATGTCGAAAAATTTAATAAAAACTATTTTACTGATAATAATCGTTGTAGTGCTGAGTTATTTTCTTTAATTTCTAGTACAATAGAAAAAATTATAGCTGCACACACACTATAAATTTGATTAGAAATATTAAGTTCGCCTATGTTTGCGAAGTTGTTGTTAGTCCAAGAAGATTGTTAAACCATCAAACACGCGAGCGAAATCATACTGACAAGAGCAGTGCAGTCGCGATTCCTGCAATTTTAGAGAGGATGCAGGAGAAACGCGATGGCGCTTCTCAGCACTAAACAGTTAAATACGGGATTCCCAGTTGAAACTGTTGTCGCCAACTATAACTCAAGTGATACAACCGACTCTTAGTTATCTATAGTTAGTTAATCAAACCAATAATTAAAAGACTTAAAATGATCACTAAAATCAAATCTTACATTATTTTCCACAACACACCAATTGTTTCTTAAACCGAATTGTTAAAGTAATATCAAAGCATGTTATTTCAAAATGATCTAAGTGTACTGAATATACTGGACTATATGACTGCATTTTTTTCCCGATAATTACAGTATAGTTTTTTTTTACGTCAATTTATTCTTATTATAGTGATTAATGGTATTTCTCAGCTTTGTTAAGCATTTCAAATTAATGTTATAACATTTTTATTCTGAAATAATTTTCACAATGAAAAATCAATTGAATCACCCTGAGCCCATTTATTACTGATTTTGTGCAAGCTTTTTGCTGTCATAAATGGTCAAACTCGACAATGTTAAATGGGTTAGATCATGCATTGACTTGAGATCATAATTTTAGTATCCTTGGGCCAGTTGTTTCAAGTTGGATCAAAGTAAAACTTTTCATAAAGTATAGATTTTTGCAAAAGATCCGTTTCCGTAAAAATCTATGCTTTAAACGAACGTTAATTTTAATCCATCTTGAAACAACCGGGCCTTAATGGGCAAATCCAGGGGTGGACTCAATGGGGCTCGCGTGAGTCGTTGTTAAATTTGGCCCGGATCGGCGAGCCCGTGATAAATTAGTAAAACATTTATTATTTACAAATTAATCTAGCACCATTTCGCCTACTTATATTTTAAAAGTATCAAGGAACATAAAACTGATCGGCTTTTTTAAGCTTTTCGTTGAATACTTATATCATTGAGGGTGTATGTATGTAAAAAAAGAGCCTAAACCAGTTGTCTGAAAGATAGATAATATAGAAATGGCTGATGTTTGACATCATATTAGGGAACCTATAAATAATGACGTTTTTCTGTATTATTATTATAAAAATATTTTTTTTTTACAATTTATAATCTTAAATATGGTCTATTCTGTTTCTATAACAGTTTTACATCAAGATTCTACATCCAGAGAACACTGCATTTTTGTGCTCGGCTTCTGTATTGGAATAATAGAAAAGAAAGCTGCAAGGTTAAGCAGGTATGATGGATGCGGTAACTTACAAAATCTCAAAACATATTTACCATATTTTGAGCATGTATATTATTGTATTGTGGAATTGTGACAGTTTTGATGTTTTTTAAGTAAATACTACCGTAATAATCTCATTCTGTTTCGGTAGTTCAAAATGAATAATTTCTCTTACACACAATAGGTATAACCTTCTTTGGGTAAAGTCCTGCTCTTGGAAAGGGAATTGGAATACTGGATGGATAAAGTGATAGCTGTTTTTTGTCCACATTTTTGTACAGCAGGGGGCGGCCCTCATATTCAGTGGGCGTGGCACTGCCTTCTCATACCGGGGATTCTGGGTTTGGTTCCCAATGAGGTTACAGTATAACTGAGTGATTTTATCAAGTACGGGTGTTTTTGTGTAAAAATAATATGCAGCTGCACAGTCACCATACGGCAAGAAAAATATTTATTTATTTGACTTTCATAAAGTATAATAATATTTCATTGTTTGTGGACCATTTAAAAAAAATTAAGCATTGTTTCGTTTACAGAGTGGAAATTCATGATTAACACGATAATTTATGCACAACGTTTTATTCCACTTATTTGAATTATATAAGCCTAAGCGCTTTCGATAGACAATATTAGAACTAATTGTAAATCAATATGGCCGACAGATAGAAAGTAAAGGGATGACAACAATAATTAATCTAGAGGCGAAGGGTCGTAAACTGAATGCTCTAGAAATACTATAAATAAATAAAGCAATCAAAAACAAAAATAACCTAATAAATATTCAAATATCTGCGTCACCTCTATTATTAAAATAAGTATTACTGCATGTAAAAATGAATCACTGTATATGTCAATAAATAACTACCCTCACCCCCCCCCTCCCCACGGCATTCACAATACTTTATATTTGTCGGCCATATTGATTTACAATTAGTTCTAATATTGCTTCTGAAGACGATGCCTTAGGGCCTGTTTGATCAGAAGTAAGAGTAATAGTTAAGAAAAAAAAGCATAGATTTTTGCATTCTCCACCGATCAAAACACCCGTTTTCGTAAAAATCTATGCTTTTTGCTTAACTCTTACTCTAACTTCTGATCAAACAACATGCCCTTAGGCTTATATAACGCAAATAAGTGGAATAAAACGTATGTATAAATTATTGAGTTAATAAATAAAATAAATAAGGTAACCCCATTTACCCAGCTTCGAGACTTTCCCAATTTATTTATGGCTACACCTGATATACTACTCCAGCTTTTGGGATTGTGATAAAAAATTAACCCACTACTGAACCAATACTGTAACGACATGTGTAATGTGTAAATATATTGGCAGTCCACCCCTGGGAAATTCCAAAAAGTACAAAAATAAGTTCATGGACAGGTTTCATTATCAACCCACAGATAAATAAATAAAAAATTGATCACTGGTAACATTAATGCTATGTATTATAACATAAAAACAATATGTCAGCATCATTATGGGATATCCTATTTAGCTAAAAATTATGAGATTAATCATTCATAGCATACCGATGATAATTCGACACCCGCAAGATGGTTAACTATTGCCAAGCGTCTCATCTTTGGGAGTTGTTTTGGGATAATTTCACTGCACACCTATTTTATTGTAATACGTAAAAAAAAATGTATAAAAAAATAAATATGAACATAAAAATAATACTCCACATCAAGCTCTCGAACTATTTTTAATCAACAACACTAGTAATGTTAAAAAAAATGTATGGATGCATCAAAAAAGACATCACCAAAAAAAAGAACTGCTAATCTAATTATGTATGTAAATACATATATAAAACACAAGTTGACATATGTCATAAATACATTATTTTATACATAAAGATAATATAATTGAGTACACTAAGGCCCGAATTCAGAGTCAATACTTAGATGATTTTACTTAGGTTGAGATACATCTTTAAAATGTTATTGTGTATTGAGTATTACGATTTTAAGGCATACCTTAACCTTTATATTACTAAGTATTGTCTATGAATTCGGGCCTAAAACCCCGTTCATTCCAAATTTGACACAATTCAAAAATTATTTTCAGCAAATTCACGATGCGAGTTTTTGCATACAATGCGTTTCCTAGAAGTTTTTTCAGAATATGTGAAAATAAATAAAAAAATTTATTATCACAAAGTTAACATTTCATAAAGTGCAATTTTTTAACAAACAATTTGTTTTTTCTTTTCATGTATTGTATTTTGAATCAACGGGATTTTATTAGTGTAGTGAATTACTGAACATAATGTTATTTTTAAATTGTATATTATACTAAAAAATAAAATTGAAGAAGAAGAATATTATTTTTTTAATTAGTTTCTATTACAGTAGAGCCTCATTAATTCAAAATTTAAAGGAAACAAAAAAAATATTTGAATTATGTGAAACCTCTCTAATTCGAAATCCGAAGTCATTAATTTTGTGAAAAACATCTGTAAAAAAATCATTAAAAAAATGCAATATTTATTATGCTAATACAAAGATCGCGACATTTCTTTTACTAAAGTACCCAATACATATTGACATTTTGTTGTTCTCACAAAAAATCTAAATATTTTTTACGATTTTGTCAAATTTAAAAAAAAATTTGAATTATGCAAACTAAAATGTATTGATATATGGGACAGGAAGCTAAAAATTATTTAAAATTATGAATTACTGAGGTTATTGAATTATCGAGTTAATCTACTTAAAAACTTTTTAACTACTGCAAATTTTGAATTAGTGGGGTTTTACTACACCAATATTAATAAGTATATTGTGTTATGTATATATGTATAAATTATAAAAATTGGGTACTTTGAAATAGATAAAAGTTCAGCGAAGCCAGAACATGACTGTTTCAGAGGTAAAAAACAAATAAAGATACATTTTACCAATATCATTAAAATAATCAAATGATGTTGAACGTGGACTGGACATTGGAAAAAATGTTAGACTTTACTTGAAAAGGTCATCTGTGAATGGTTTTCTCTTATTTACGTGTAGTGTATTTAGATAAAAATATAGTGTATTTAAACTGGAATATAGTGGCTTACCTCTCCGCAAGGTAGTCGCTTGGTGAAGGCGATTCCAGTCATGGGAGTTCCCGTGGGAGGAAGGAGGATAGCGGCATCCATGCACAGCCACTCCACGTTCAGCGGACGTTTCTGCATCTCGCAGTACCTGAAGAGGTGCGGTTTTTATTACAAGACAAAAAAGGAAATTATATTTTCATCAATAAATTCAATTCAATTCAACCACCTCTCTCAGATATTGCATTATAAATCTGTTGATTTTTGCAAAAGATAAAAATGTACTAAATAAGTTACCTTATACATGTTCCACAAATATAATACTGTAACGAGGCTAAAAAGAATCACGCGCTCATGTCTAGTGACAGTTGATTGAAATGATCACAATACTAACGAAGATTCCAGAACGGCCTAGCATAATCTACGGCTTACGAGAAACATCTCCAAAAGTTTAGAAAACGCGAGAAACATTTAAAAAACGCGGGAAACGTCTCGGAATTTCGATATCAGAGCATTAGCGAATATAAATACGACACACGGGAGTAAGGAGTTAGTTGTTTTCCGTGCGCGTTGACAGCGATATTAGAAGGCAGCCGCGAGGTGCGGGCCAGGCCGGCCAAGCGAGTGGTAGCGGTGGGTTGCGAGAAGCCAGTGGTGCCAAGCGAGTGATAATTTGACAGCGATTCTAGAAGGTTCTTATGTAGCGAAATAAACCAAAGTGAAATTAATAAGTGCGGAAACTGATGGAATATTCTAGTGAACGTGAATAAAGTGTTAAAGCGAATATAAAGTGTCTATTTATGAGTGATAATTTTGCGAAACACTTTAATTTAAGGAATAGCGTTACATTTAACAGTGATAAGTGACCTTGTACGTGAGTTTAATTAATTAATCGGTATTCAATAAATCCTGTATTAAATCCCAGCGTTTTCATTAATTCCTCCTGCAGCCATGACACGTGACAATACAATCACCTGATGTAATAAACATTAATAAATAAATACTCACTCGTCTTCAAACATATCCAAGAACAATTCTTCACTCTTGTAATAGTTTCTGACTAGCGAAGCAGACTGCTGTCTCGCCGCTTCTGTGGCCCTGGCTCTCCGTTCTGCTGCTGTGAACCCTTTAGTGGGTCCGGTGCTTCCCTGGACTCCGGAGACAGAGGTGGCCTGGGGGACGGGAGACCGCAGGCCGCCCGCAGCTTGGGAAAGCAGTTTGAGACTCAGTTCAAGACTCACAAGTCTCACGCGACAGGCTGCAAGATTAGTGAGAATGAATAAATAAGTTACAGTGAATGTGTATTTCTAGTGAGTCTATATTTTGTATAAAGTGCCAGTGATGACGTATGGAGTGGAGACAATGGACCTTACAAAGAAAAGTGTAAAAATGCTCAAATGCACGCAATGATCCATGGAGAGATCTGTGCTTGGAGTGAGCCTAAGAGATAGAACTAGTTAGTGTAATGCAAATAATTCGGAAGAATCTCATTACACATATAAAGGATATTGCTAAAAAAAATTCTAAAATCATAAAAAGGGATATCTCATTAGTGACATCTGTGATCATTTTAGGGGAATGAAAAAGCTCTGGATGCCGGCCGTGCTAAGAATTGTTGCAACACATATACGGAACAGTCGTAAAATTTTAATATATTCAACCTCCAAAAATTTGGTAGACATGGTATTCTATCATGAGTGGAAATGGTGAATATTAAATTGTGTAAAGTAATCACTTAAGCCAGCCGTATGATAGGTCGTAAGCCCTATGAACACCCAAAGACTTCCATACCGACTTTTCCATAAAAATATAATGTCGTCTCTGTGAGACGTCTATAATATATTGATTGATTATAATGATGTCTCTGTGACAAAAATCCAGTACTGTGTTCTGAAAAATTTGGGCAAACTCAAAAAAGATTTTATATTTATTATAGATTTATGAAAACAAAAAAATCAGTCTGTGGTGTGATACCAGAGATATGTAACAAATTTTTTGACTGAATAATCAAATTGTATGTCAGGTATTTGATACTAATCTATTAGGAAATGAAAATGTGCTGTAAAATGTGTATCACATAAAGAATTCATTTGCACACTTTACGATAAGCTGCAACATTTTTTAATTTTTTTTGTTAAATCCAACAATTCTCTGTTACGATACAAACAATTTTTTTTTATTAGGTTGTATTCAGATACAATTTAACATATTTAATATAATAGTATGTATGTACAATATTATTGTTGATATTTGTATTCTTAGTCCTCCTCACTAGGGGTTCCTGTGCTGAGGCGGACTAGTTTATACCTATTTATTTTCTATTTTTAAATTTCTATGTTGTTTTTAATACTCCTTTTAATTTATCTGCATCGACCTGATTTAGCTTTTATCTGTTTTTTAAACTCTTCAATCTTTTCAATATTTTTGAAGGTTAGAGGAAGGATATTGTAGAGTTTTGTTGCAAAATAGATATATAGCTTCTTTGACCAAAAGTTGTGTTGAAAGTTGGTATATTTCTATTTACCATTTTACTGCCTCTCGTGTTATATATTTTGTTTTGTATCTTTAAATTGTTGTAAGCGAATGCTCTTGGCATACATTTGTTTTATGTTCGGCACGTCAAGACATTTGAAAATCTCTTTTGAGGGCGTTCTGATTGGAAATATAAATTGATTCATGCTTACGAGGTTGGTAACTGAGTTGTACAATGTTGATGAGTTTGTCCACCAAAGTTTCACTGTACAGTGGAGCAGCGTACAGCGGCCTGGCAGTAGCCATTCCCTGTTCCGCTCCCGATGTCCCAGGTTCGTTCTCCGGCTTGACAGCGGGCATTAAAATCACGTCGAGAACGTCCTGATTTATGCCTGAAAAAAAGTGCATCTATGTAAATATGTATGTAAAATTAAGACACACCCGACATGCAAAAAAGTATAATTTTTAAGAGGCATGCATTAATGATAAAATTACATGATATTAAATATTGAAATCGGTTATAGTAGTATATTAACAACTTTAATTTTAATTCTGAGTAATGAGATTGGGGCACTAACAGAATACAATAATGTCAGAAATAAAGAAAAATTTCATGCAAATTACAAGTCATTGTATTTTACCCAGTATGTGTAGTGATTTTTATTAGGTAAAAATTTACGTAAGCGAAAAAGATTTGAAATTCATCGACATCTATGGGCAATGCCTGAAGTTAGTCAGGATTAGGATCAGTCATCCCTTTCTCTTCTTTAACAAACTAACTAATACACTATCATCATGCTGCTTGTTTTTCAGTAGGGGTAAGAGGAAGGACAGAACGCCACACCCTTGTGTCCTAGCATACCATTCTTGCATTGCTCACATTTATAGATCTTTTGATGCACGATCTTTAGCTGTTGCTATTCGCTAATATCTGGTCTATCTGATCAAGCCAGGTCTTTAGCAGGTATCCTCTATTTTTTATTGTGTTTAACAATCATCTTATATATTTTCTTTAATAATTATTAAATTATTCTGTAATACTATAGAATTAATGTTTAATATTATAGTATTAAACATTAATTCCATTTCTTGCATGCCACCTAGTGAATAATAATAGTAAAAGAGTTTTTTTTTTTAGCAGTAAGTAGTTTTGTAAGATAATTTTCTGTGTGAAGCGCCCTTGAGTATTCGCGAAAACGGCGCTATATAAATTATCCAAATATTATTATTATTATTAATGAAAACTTTTATATTAAGCACCTGCTATTTACCTCAGTAAGGAAGCAGGATTCACTGTGAACAATTTATACTACATCCGTTTAAAAAATATTTTTTGTTTGAAAAAGTTTCAAAAGCTAAAACTTTTGAATGAAGTACATACTTGAATATATCTAAGCGTCAATATTTGTAGACACGATGTACATAAATAATACCACATGCAAAAACACCACAAAATAAATTAAATTAAGATGTGAAAATGTATGAAATCAAAATGTCATTTGCATTTGACTTTTTTAAGGAATGATACTAGGCAGTTTTCATAAATGAATGGTGAAAAATGACACGCATTCTTCCATCTTCAACATAAGCAAGAGGTTGTGCTACGCCTTACCAGCTTCAATATTCACGGCAGCATAAAAAACAGAAACACAAAAAAATACATGATTACTTTATAGTATTTAGCGATTACTTAGATGAAGTGATTATTTAATTTATTATTGTATTTATAAATTTTTTATAGTGGTTTTTATGAGATGTTTCTAACACTGATTACTTTAGCTGGTTAAATTTATAAAAAAAACCTTAAAGCATTAATATTAATTTAAAAATAAATAATAACCTTTATTGTTGATCAGAGCGTAGAGTAGACAGAGGGCAAACAGGGCAATGTAATCATTTTCGGAGCAGTCAAGAGATTTGAGAATAGTTTCGAGGAAAGGTTTTGTTTCAACGGCTGGTGGTTTTCTTTCAGGCACCAAGTTGAAGGTCCTGTGCTCCACGACAGGCGTAGTTGTACTGGATAGGGCGATCTTTTCTTTTTCTTCGTCTGTTATATTTAAATTAGTGTCCGGCACACTTCCCGAGGTGTTTGATCCTACGCCGGAGTCCGGTAAAGGTGAATCGGGCACATTTTGCAACCGTTCGCTAATTGTCGCGTGATATTGATCCAAGAGACTCCGATTTAATACTGCGTCATTGTCCGAAGCGATCAAATCTTCCGACGAATTATTTCTGGTGCTCGAAGCCTCGGTGCTGGCTCGGGAAGTGGAGGGCACGGAATTAGAAATTAAATCTGGATCCATATCGGAACTGGACTGGTCATTGAAATGCTCTCTGTCGAGATATCCGTTTATCGGCATTTCGTCCGCTTCTTTACTTTCTAAACTATCTTCCAATTCTGATTCCTTATATCTCTGGCCACCGGAAGTGTTGATGGCCAAAGCTCTTTCTAAACTTTCGGACGGTTTCGCAAACTCCAGCTTTATACAGCCTTGCTTACTCTTAAGATAATTTTCTAATATTTTTGTGGCGCCCTCCTCAAACACCGAGTTGTTGGAATGCAAGATGACCCACGCCAACGCGTGGACCAGCGGCCCGTGGGTGATGATGAGGAAGACTTGGGAGAGGAGAAACAGAGAGACAACGCAAGAGACTCTGGGTTTTTGCTCTTCTTCGTAATCATCCAACCTTGAAGAGGACTGCCGCGAGTCTTGAATACCTAAATCTATGCCCTTCTGGTGAAGTATGTCAGCCAAACTTCTGGTAATGGTCTCGATATGCAGAATCTGTTCCGAATTAGTGTTGCTCATCAGGGGTCTTTTACTGGCTAGTCGTATTCTGTGCGCCGTGTTGCTGGTGAGGGAGTAGATGTACAGGGGAATCAGCAGCTTGTGTAAAAGGTGTTCCGTCAGAACTTGATTGAGATCGGGGATATTGAGACACAGTATGTCGTTCAGGTAGTGAAGGTGATCCAAGTGCTCGGCAACCAAGTCATCGAGCTTCTGCTGTGATTGATGACTGAAAAGACAGAAATAAAGACATTAATGAATAAGTGAACACTTTGTGAGATCAGACATACCAGCATAGCTGACTATCCGATAACACCTAATGATAATAATAAAGCACAGATAAAAATTTGATTTGAAAAAAAGTATTCAGGTGCTACGTGTATTTCTTAAATTACCATCGTAATTTTGATTTAGGATTAATTTTTGAATTTCTGCTTATTGTTATATTAGTACAATGTACATAATTAATATATGTATACAAATAGAAAATATGGTATATATTAAAAATATTTATATGAGATACTTATGAAAGAAATATTTCTTACTCGGCATCATTTCTCACGCAGGCATCTAGCTCCAGGATATGTTTGCCAATGAACCAAACAAGATTGCTGAAATATGGTGCTGCCGTTCTAAAAAAAAGTAGATGTAAAATAATTCATGTAAAATACCTACCCAGCATTGATTGTATGTATATAATATGTATAAAATTAATTTTACACTTGAGACAGTCACATAAGAAAATGCACTAATTTATTGCTTCGTAAACCTAGGTCATATTTAAAATCAGAGCTCGAAAAAATCTGATTTTTATACTAAAAATTGGATTTTTGATATATTAGTTCATACAATGAAAATAAGTATTTCACTATATAATTTAACATCCTGTTAATTTAATCTAACTGAAATAATCGTAATCTAAATTAAACAAACCAAACCTAATAACCTAACCTAACCTAACCTCATATATTGCCTATGATATGTCAAAATATGCAGTGCATTTTTCGGAACTTTAAAGTGTAATATCTTATTTAATACTTACTATTTAAACGTAAATTATCTTTTATTTTGTTATTAGCACATTCAATAATATAGTGAAATACTCATTTTCGTTGTATATGCAATGGGACCATTATCTTGGATTTAGCCAATGCAGACCAAGGATTATTAATTTAGAAAGTACTGAATTCTAGATTTAATTTATCTTTCCCTTCTAAAATCATTAATTTCCTAATTATTTTGAGTTTGTATCAATCGACGTGTGCAAAAAAATTTGGATATATATCCAATATTTGATATACATCGGATATATATTAAAGAATCTGATTTTTTGTTTCTTTGTATAAATTTTTTTTTTTTCGAACCCTGCTATAAAGTTATGTAATACTTTCTCCGTCACAAAAAAAAATTTAATAGGGCTGATATTGCTTGACCACAATAACTTGGCGTGCGGCGACTTTGGAACTAAAACCCGCCCCGCCCGCACCTGTGTAACCCCTCGCCCTGTCATTCAGTACAATTTTGTATTTGCTCGGGAGCTGTGACATCTTGATTACCAATATACATTGAATTATTATGTCCAAAACATCCTAAACAGTCCGGGATTGTGCAAGAACAATTGCCAATGAAGTATTGAAGTTTTGCAAAGCTGAAAAAGAAAATAATGGACCGAAATTACCGTTTGACAGTTTGACAGATAGAACGGCCGCCATTACGGCTTGGTTTCTTTAGTGCTGCCCGACCAAATTTCTGTTAAAGGCTACGACATCCGTCACCGGACATTCTGTACATTATATATTGTGTAATAAATTTACACTCTGGCAACTTCTGTTACGCGACAGGGATGCCCTCCCTCGCACGCCAATTTATAGTGGTAGCATTTTAGCAGCTCCCTAGCGAGTTGTCACTAACCAAGTACATAGTTCTTATTCGAGGCACGTGTGTATTGTTAAAAAAATGTGATGTACTTACTTATCCCTAATAAATTTGAGCATGCTGGCGTCTTCCACCCGATACACGTTGAGAGTGAGCGTTCTCACCGCTATCCTGACCATGGACTCTCTGTGATTAAAGAACTTGATCGCTTCTGTGTACAGAGGAAAGTCGTTTGTGTGCTGTAACAAAATAATTAGACGTGTGAACGGACAAACTTTTTACAGACACTTAATAAAAGTCAATCATACATTGTATCAATTTGTGTTAATATGCATACAAACGGTGTTATAACAGGAAATACAATTGAAAGTGAATTGAAATAATTTGCAGTAATATCGCAGGAAGCAAATTTGAATACAGATATGTATTATGCATAATTTATGCGTATTCAAAGTTATATATTGAATATAGTATGTATGGGGAATCGAGTGGAACCCCAAAAATTTTTGGGGAAAAGAATTCAGATGCTGTATATACAGAATGTCTCATAGCTAGTAGCAAAAACTTTGCAGGTGGATTTCTGCCTTGATAATGAGTCGAAAAAGTTCAAGCAATCATGACCTTTGACGCTTTGTGAGTATTACAAAGAATACTGGCTCAATATTATTAATACATATTTATTAAATAGTTTTAAAAATAAAATTTTTGGGGTAAAGTTGTGCCCCGTTCCAGAACGGAATTCAAACCCAAATTCTGGGTACCATTATATAAAATTATTTTACTATCAGTAATAAATTAACATTCACATGAAACATATAAAATCGATAAACAATGATAAAAGAATTTGTCCACATTCTTGATTCACATTGCTCAAATGATAAGATTCTAAATGTCAAACACCTACTAGAAAAAATGTACCCATGGAAATCTTCTGCTTTGAGGTTTCTGGAATGTTCTGTGGCGTTTCTACGACCTTTCTGGAAGAAAGGATATAGAACGCAGTAGAGTATCCCAGAAAACACAAACCGAACAGAAGATTCTGAATGACCGTAAAAACTTAACAACATTTTAAACCTTTGCAATGTTGATAGATATCAGGATACATTTTAATTATGAGTTTAACAGTTCACATAGCTATGTACTTTATAGGATTTAATACTATAAATTAATATTTTATTATTTATAAAGAATCTATACATTTGATATTAACACAGGCTTAAAATTTTTACATTTCAACTATAAGATACCTCAAATAAATAATTTAGAAATACTCGAAATTAGGAAAAACGTTAATATTAAGTCTAATATAATAAATACACAGACGAAATTTTTGCATAATTCTACATTGTCCAAATGACCCATAATAATTAACACCTCGAACCCCCCCCCTCTCCTTACCAACCCCCTCACCCGCCGCTTCACCGTAACACACTTGCTTGGTTCAATTTTTAAATATCGTTAGTACACAATAATCCTGAAGAAGAGAACATTGTTCTTGAAACATAGAGATTTTTAATCTAATAAAGTGGTGAAAACAAAGTAATTTGTGTTTTATTTTAATAATAATGTCACCACAAAGTTCAAGCCTTCATACAGAAGAAAAAATATTCTTCGAACAGTCTAAAATCAATTAAAATTATGGCTCGGTGAAATGATAATAATAATAGCAATATGTACTTCATTGTATAATATGGTATAATACCTCATTGTAGAAAAAGTGTATCGTGTGACCATTGAGCTTGAAACTCAATGTCTTTAAGAATGATATGTAGTACGCCATAACTTCTTCATCGGAAAAATCAAACTTGTGGACGATAATCGAGTTGACGTGGTTATTGCTGAGAAGGTAATCTGAAAAAAATTATCGCAACACATTATTAAAATTTAAAATACAATTTATATAAATTAATCACGGCAAATCAATAGACATACTTTGTGATTTATAAATATTTTAATTGAGTATCAAAATATTTAATTGCTTATATAATTAAATTTATACAAAAAGTCAATATTAATACGATTGTCTCAGAAGTCTTTTCAAGGTTATCAAATCAAATTAATTAAACAACTATGTATGCGATGATAATTATTGTATTTTTGTTGTCATTATGTTGAATGCTCATAAGTTAAACGGTCCCCAATGTACATACCAGTAGCGTGCGGTGGGTATAAACTTAGGTTGTGCTCTGACCGACTATGTATATATACTTATATTAAAAATACATATATATATGTATATATAATAATATATATATATATATATGTATATATATATACAGGGTTATTTGTAAAACATTGATAACCTCGCAGGACTATATTTCTGCCTTGATTATGAGTCGAAAATGTTCAAGCTATTATGACCTAATATCAATAGTTGATATTGAATATGAAAAATTCATTCCCTTTCATAAGTCATATAAAAAAAAAAACCTTCGAATTCCAATTGAAATTTTTTCAGGGTTTTTATCATTTTATTTAACTTGTATTGAAACGAATAAATTTTTCGTAATTGATATGAGTTACTGTAATGATAGTCCAACGTTTTACAAAAAATAAGTCAGAAATATTGAAAAAAAAATGCAAACTTTGTTGCAAATCTCCTTAACTATTGATATTAGGTCATAATAGCTTGAACATTTTCGACTCATAATCAAGGCAGGAATATAGCCCTGCAAGATTATTAATGTTTTAAAAATAACCCTGTATATATATGTATACGCATATACTAAAAATTTACTTGTCTATTACAAAAAACTCGCATAGAGATAACAAAATACACAGTTCAAGACGAGTTTTTTCTAGACTTGACTAGACCTATGAAACAAATTTGTTGGGCACAAATATGTGAGATAAATTAAGAATTGACATGAAGTTAGATACAGAAACGTCGGAGATAAAACTACTAGCCACAGGACGAATTACGGCTAAAATTTTAAATCAACTTTTTCTTAAGATAAGGATTATTCAATTAATATTTGTTTCCCAGAATCTTTACTAATGCACAGCTTTTTCGCTTGTACATGCTGCAGTTTTTTAGCCACTAAGTTCTATTGTAAAATAACATATTATTATTAATATCATATTCAACAATAACATACAATTATTAGAAATTAATAGGCAAATAAAAAAACGCACAGCTTAAAATAAAACACGCCACATTTTAAGAAGAAAGCCTCACAGCAGTATATATTATCTGTCCTGATATACAAATGTGAAATACGCCATGACGACATGCTCACTGTGGCCCAGAGTCGTGGAGAGACCACACTGGGGATTTCGTTATGCGATTGCGAATGAAATGAATGAAATAGGTGGAATAATAGCCGATCTACGATGAAGGACACCAGGTGTCAAAACTGAAACGGCAGCGTGAAGAGTATCTAATGAGAGGATAACAGGTGCGATGTAAGGGTGACTAAGTGGAGACCTCGGACTTGACGACGAAATGTAGGCAGGCCAAAGACCTGTTGGACTGACAGTGGACTTCGAGAAGAACCATACGGAGTGCCGATGCTAAAATACACAAAACACCCGAGAGCAGCTCCTGCTTGGGTATTTTTTAAAAGTGTAAAGCCCCAAATTACGAGAGTAAATAAAATATACTTTTTGAAATGAAAAAATGTAAAAATTTCTTGCAAATTTAAAAAATTATAACTTTATTAATATTGAAAATTTCTTAATTATTTTAATACAGAATCATGACTGTAAATATATTCTGCATACATATAAATATTCAGTAAAAATTAATCTCGCCTAAGACACTAAAAATGATTTTTTTAGCTGTGGCTTAACAAATAATGCTTATATTTTCTTAATTATTGTAAATAATGTCCAGTTTATTACTTTTACACATATAAGAACAAAGGTTCTAAGTTATCGCCCTAAAAAAAATGCAGTTTAGCATATACATTCTAATATAAATCAACAATAAAAACCCGTATTTTTGTAAAAAACACCGAAATTGCAGTGAATTGTGCTGCCTTAAAAGCAAAACTCAACATATTCAATAAGTTCTATTCATCGCAAGAAGTGCCCCTGTTAAAGTAAATAAAAACAGTCCAAGATAATAATCCAAGATGTGATAGTTGTTGAAACCAGTATACAACATTCAAAACAAATAAATTTGTGTATCAAATTGTGATACCTATAAGTAAGTCAATTATTATTATCACAGTGAATTCTTGAATGATAAGAAAGTTTATACTTACACAAGGATGTTTCATTTCTGATGTTTTCAAACAGAATATTTAAAGTCTGCAGCAGCTGGACACACACGTAGGATGCTCCTCCACTTCTTTGTCGCATGATTCGGAGAAAGAAGGAGAGCATATTCTTCTCAAGGAAGAAACTGACAGAGACAGTAATGAAGAAAAATTAGTAAAGAATTGAAAAAGCTTTCTATAAAGTGCTAAAATATGGCAGATGCACACAATATGACATTTTTATCTCGAGACAATCTACGATACATTATGGTCCCATGAGATTATTTGCAGACAACTCTTTACTTTCTATTTTTTCTGTTTATCTCGGGCCTCACTTCAAGCATATTATATGTCAAATGACTATTGAATGCTAATGTTCCATTATTGTGTCCATTAATCTTCCCTACAGCACTTCAAATATTCTAGTTGTAGGTACCTATGGCTCTACATGACATTTGTCGTACGTTGTGAACATTAATTTGAGAGAGTCATGTTCCGTCAATCTCAAGCTATGATCTTGAAATACATTTCAGGATCAACATGTCAACACACGCACACCGAACTAAGATTTATCTAAACAAAATCTCTGAGACTTGTCTCATCATCATCTCATATACAGGCACCATAATACTTTGCACAATGTTGCACTACAAGATATGGATTTTTTATGGACATTTTACTAAGAAACTGACTCAAATATTTAAATTGTACATTTTTATATAAAGTACCCACCTAAAAATGGTCACACATATAACAGCCTTCTTTTCTGTACCACATTAATATATATACTTTGAAGTTTTCCCTTTATTTAAAAAAAAGTTTTGTTTTATTAACAAACGCATCCTCATTTATCTTATTATTTTACACTTGAAAATGTTGTTTAGCAATTTAAAAGAGTGCAAATATGTTGTGTAATGATGACTACCTGCATGGTCTATTTAAGTACCGTTAAATTATTAGAATTTACATTTACATAATAGAATACATTTTTTCAATTTATATTTTTAAACAACAATATTACATGTCTATTTAATGAAAGCCTTATGGTTACTGTTTTTATTATTATTTTTTAAAAAGTATTTTGAGGTTTAAATAATTTGTATTTTAGCACTTATTATACTCAGTCTTCTTCTTTTGAACCGATTAAATGACACTGTGTACGTAGTGCACCATGTAATTTTTTTTGCAAAACTTTACTTTATGGCGTTGCTCCGATTTTATCCGACGCCAAAAAGTAAAGTAATACCATTTTTTTGTCCATGTAACACTCTGTGAAAAGTTAAATCATTATGACAAAATGAGGTTTGTATTTATGCATTACTCTATCATTGAGACAAAGATGGAGATTAAAGTGTTTTTTATGAATAAAAAAATCATCTTTAAAATTTTTAGGTATGATGATGAATTGTTAATAATAGGATATAAATAACTTCCTATTTATAATGTTCTAAACATGCATAACATGTAGTTTCTCTAACAATCGCCATTCAGTCTTTGGCCATGAAACATGTAACATGTGTGTCAACTTTATTTTGAGAATGTCTGATTGGGCATTTGTTTGTTTTGAGATTGTTCTGTGACAGGTTCTTTATTAGATAATAAATTGTGTTTTATTTTTCATTAATCATAATGTAGCTGTATATATAATAAAGCCAATGTGCCATTTAGTACATTCTGAGATGAATGTATCAATTTGTTAATTTTTCATATAAATAATGGAGATATACTAAAAAAAACATTGCCATTCATCTGGAAAGTTTGCCTAGTAATTATTTAAAATATTTTTTATAAATCTAGTCTGCGCAATTATTTTTTAAAACAGTTTCATTCGTTTATCTTAGAATGTACTAAAACGGCACATAGGCTTAATTATATATACAGCGACGATATTGTGTATTTTGAAACTTATTTTGGTTTACTTCATTTTTAATTTTTCATTGTCTTGATACCAGGAGTATTCTTTTTCTGTTTAATAAATTCAACATTAGCTTCCCAAGGCTTAAAAACAAACAATGGGTAGTAAGTAATGGGTGAATGTGGTCAAGACACACATAGTGAATTAAACTCTTCAATACTCCAGTTGGATAGCACTGAAGAGTATATTTTATATTGAGTATGATAACTTGCGGCAGGGAAAAAGGAAAAGATGGATTGAAACAAAATAAATATTTGAATGAGAGATGGTGTAATGTAATTCATTTGTACTCACTCAAACACAGAGCTGTCATTTTGATCACCCCAGATTAAAATTTCTGCAATGGACCTTAAGGACTCTACGAGGAGTCCCCTGTTGTGTTCAGAAACGGTGTGATTCCTGGCTAGAACATTATAAAGATACTTCAAATGCTCCAAAGAGTGTGGATTCTTGGGCCTGCCCCATCCACCTCCAAACCAGCTTCGACTCCGGAACATCACGAAGGTGAACTTAAAACTATGAAATTCACTAAAAATTCTCAACAGAAGGGTCCAAGATGATTGTTATCATGTTCACAACTGTCAAACGCCAGCATTCAACAAAAACAATGACGATTCATTGAATCGAATCAACGATAACAAGGTTATGTATATATTACACACTTAACGTATGTGCAATGTCAACATTAGATACGCCTTCAGCTTGAAAACCATGTCCAAGACGCCGCACTTTGAATATTTGTAAAGTTATGATAACTATCGATATCACGGGGATTACGCACTCATTTACAACGTATTAAACCAATATTTACGCGTTCTCTAACCTTCTCCAACTCCGAATACAAATTATAATTTTCGCTTAATCTGACGTTACACATACATTAATTTCTAGAGATCTGCATTACCGTCATTTTGAAATGTGGTCGAAAATTTTTGGTACGTGGAAAGATTTTCAAATATTCTGTTTTATTATTATTAATACTTTCTAATACTCACTCAAATATATTTTACGCATTTTTCTCTGAAAAGTGTTATTTAACTTACTCTTTTGATTTTCATTTCTTAAGTTGAGATTTAAGATAGATCATACCATATTTGTGCAATTCGTCAAAAGATGGCGCTAATGGTAGGTATTATTTATTTATTACAGTAGGTACCGTTCTTGGAAAAACTTTTTGTCAGTGAGTAAACTTCTGCTATTTCATAAAAGATAGCGCTCGCGATACTTTTATATGTGATGTGTAAAAATTAAACCGATAATATTGACGGCAAAGATTACGGCAAGAATAATTTTTATTATGACGGCATATAAATGAATAATAAAAACCATCATGTCCAGCCTTAACTCTGTTAACGTGTAATATCTTGGTATGTTCTAGAGCGCCAGACTTGGCGCGACGGGGTACGTGATTATACTTGTGTACTGCTGTTGTGTAATTTGTTGGGCTGGGGCCGGTTGTTTGCTAGAGCATGTGAACATTGATACATGCGACACTCGTGTTATAGGTTTATTATTTATTATCACTGGTTTAGGACCATGCTGGATGTCAATAGTAAGGACACGGACAAGGACAACATACCTTCGGCAGCGAAGTACCTAAATAAGAAGGTTGGGTCACTATGCAAAATGAAAGAGCCCTTTGTGTATACGTATAGTACAGGGTATCTCACATACGTATATTGCTTGCCCAACGTAACTTGGCGTGCGGCGAATTTGGAACTAAAACTCGCCCCGCCCGCACCCGGCGGTAAGCCCTCGCCCTGTCATTTAGTTCAATTTTGTATTTGGTCGGGAGCTGTGACATCTTGATTACCAATATACACTAAATTATTATGTCCAAAACATCCTAAACAGTCCGGGATGGTGCAAGAACAATTGCCAATGCAGTATTAAAGTTTTGCGAAGCTGAAAAAGCGAATAATGGACCGATATTACCGTCTGATAGTTTGACAGATAGAACGGCCGCCATTACTGCATTGTTTCTTTAGTGCTGCCCGACCAAATTTCTGTATTTAATACGACACCGGTCACCGGAAGTTCTGTACATTATGTATTGTGTAATAAATTTACACCCTGACAACTTCTGTTACGCGACAGGGACGCCCTCCCTCGCACGCCAAGTTACAGTGGTACGTCTCTAGTACCAGGGTAGATACAGAGTATCTCGTAGCTAGTGGCAAAAACTTGATTGAAGGGGAGTCTTCTTCATTTAGTTTTGATTAGAAAATATTCCTTACACAATGGTTCGCAGATATTAAGTCAGATATATAGAAATAAATGGAGGAGCATGTATTCGTGTGCGCGCGGTAGAAGTTATACTTTTTTGGAATGATTGTGATAAGTGATATTTACATATTTGTTAAAAATATGGTATATATGATTGCCATAATACTAGTCTAGGGAGATGATAAATATAATTGATAGAATATTGAATATAGTAAAATTATTGATATTTGTTTTTGAAGTGGTACAAATGTAACTATTGGCACAGTATACTAAGAACAGTAATACGTCTTCATACTACGCTATTCATTAGAATGTGTGCGTGCGTGCTCGGCGCCGTGTACGCACGCACTGTGACGCACACATTGACATAAAATATGGGGGCACAAGGCGGCGGCAGTAAGGGCCGTGCCTTCGGTGCCATTCGCGCTCGCAGCCGCCGCTTTAGAAAAAAATGCGCTTCCTGAAATGCCTTTTTTATGTTTGTGGTGCTTTACTAAAAAGATGTGTTGATTATCACAAAGACTGTGAGTTTTTAAAAGTCTACGTTGATGTTAATCAGCGTTCTTGCAATTTAAGTGCAGAAACTAGGTAAACTAATTACATACATTTTCGGGTTTCGTGTCTACCTTATGCGTCGGAATCTCATACGCTACGAGTTAAAAGAAAGGGAGTAAAAATAAAGTGACAACCCTAGCGTCAATGCAAGAGTAGGCTAATAACTCGCCGACAGGCCGGAGATAGACTACTGTTCTGGGTATACTGTGCTATTGGTTTGTGATAAGAGATAAATTTCTTCGAATCACTTTCTCATGATGATTCAAAGATAAATGATGTGACCAATCAAAAAACGAGCGCATTTTCAAAAAAAGTCCAAGTGCCTACTCACTTTCATAATTTATCGATTTTCGGTTCCGTATTCAAAAGTTTCGAAACTATACAATTTTGACAGCCGCATGAATGTCAAATGAATGATTGTGTTTTGATTGATGTCGCTTATCCCTTTAACTGTTGAAATTTTAACCAAAATGTAAGGAATACTTTCGCAGCCTTCATCTCTTGACTGCTGGATATAGGCCTTTTCCATGCTCTTCCATCCTTCCATGTTATTTGCTAGTTGTAGCCATTTCTTCCTCCCCCCACAGCGGCTATATCGTCGGCCCATCTCTTTTGAGGTCTTCCGACGCCTCTATTATTTTCCCAAGGTCTCCATTTCAGAACTCTGGGAGTCCATCTTGTAGTATCCTGCCTTGCAACATGCCCTGCTCATTGCCATTTTAGCTTCGCTACACGATCCATAATATCCAATACTCTAGTTCTGCGCCTAATTTCATCATTTCTAATTCTATCTCTTAGGCTTACGCCAAGAATGGATCTATGAATGGGCCAATGGGTCTACGAGATACCTTGTATAAAATATAAGAATATTATTCCTCCACGGTTTATCATTTAAACAGTAAGAGAAAATTAGTATCTGGTCAACGAATTTATATGCAACTGAAAAAATCCTTTACTGCTATTTTCCGGTCATTAACTCGGTAAGTACCTACTAGCGAGGTACTGCAAAGTACATCGATAATGTTTTCGCAATACACAAGATTTTTTAAATACTAAATTATAATTTCAGTTTTAATGTTTTGAGGAATTATAAAGTTATTAGTTCATTCTGTCCGCTGGGAGCCTCGTAAAAGTATCGACACCAAATGTATTTGTAATGCACCAATATTATTCAAGCACAATAAATCAGTTAAGTAAGATGTGTGAAAGAGCTCTCTTCTCCGCGATGCATAATTTATTTATTGAGAAAGTGTGACTATGCGCGTCAATTAATCATCAATAAAAAAAATATATTTAGAAATATTCTGTGAAAAATTGTCTAACAACGCGCTAACTGACGCGGTATGGGTGTGGTATTATTATAGAGACTAGTTATTGATTATTGTTATGTATCTCAATATGATATCGGGTTGTGCGCGAGCGAGATGGAAGATGCGAGAATGTGACCGCGTGAATATACGGGGCGGTGGGCATCCCAGATTGTGCGCTTTTAGAGGAAAGAAGCATTGCTACGAGCGATTATTTTGAGATAGAAAATTGTTGTTAAAGTTCTGAATAAACTATTGAGTTGATTCCGGTCTTTTAATTGCAAGACTGGAACCCCATAGCAGAAGAGAGAAACGTTACGACTGGTCAAAGATAATATTTTTCTACTCGTACATAATATTTTAGGAAATGTTCGTGGAATGAAAGAGCGATTCATTGTTTATGTTTGTTCGTCAATCGGAGTAAAGCTCCGGGAGCAAGTGAAGACGTACAGGTTACAGTACGTTAGAGTTACAGTCATAAAGTAAATGGGGAACAAAGAAATAGGTGAAGCTCGTAGATTCGATAGATGTTGTGGCAAACACTCAGTTGTTTTGTCTCCCTTCTGTGCGATATTCTTTGTTCTCGTATATTTAACGTAAACTAGTCGCTGGTTCGGTATAGTTGGCGCATGGTTGAAAAGGTACCGCCATAGCACGTAGCGTGAAAAAAACACTATTTATCTCTTTTACGTGTAAATTTTAAATATGCAAAGAATAAAGTTAACATATGTTAAAGAGTTAAGGCTCGATTTAATCAAGTTGGATTAAAATAAAAGCTCGCTTAAAGCATACATTTTTGCATTCTCCACCAATCAAATAATCCGTTTCCGTAAAAATCTATGCTTTAAACGAACTTTTACTTTAATCCGATTTGATACAATCGGGCTTAAATAAGAGAGTTTCACACCTAGAAGAGGAATCTCGCCTTATATTGTATATAAAAATGGGAAAGATATTTAAAAATAATATAAATAAGTAATTTGAATTGATAAATAGTAAATAAGTATAATTGGCTCAAGAAAAACATAAATATAATTTGCTCAATTTCAGAAGTAAATGTCTGTAAAATTCATAATACTGACAGTAAATCATAATTTTCCAATGTAATGAATTTATACATTTAGGGAGTTTTATAAAATAATCATAATTACGTCTAAAAACTGCATACAGATTTCTTACAAAAGAGGATTCTTTTAATAAAAACGTAGTTTATCCGACGAACTCACTAAATTGAAAAAAGTATATCAAAAATTATATCATTTTTTAAAAAAGATGTTATTTTTGAGTTATACAACCATTCAGGGTAATATGTCCCTTTGTAGTTATTAAAAAGATAGTCTTAAGGAATATTTTCAGGTATCTTTCAAATTTCTACAACTTTGTAGGAGAGCGGTATAAGATATTTTACATGTCAAAGGAATTCGCCCTATAGCAATCTTTATTTAATTATATACATCATCATCATCATTCTTGGCACTACAACCCTTGGTGGGTCTTGGCCTCCTCAATAATTTTCCTCCACTCATCTCGGTCTAGTGCCAGCTCTCTCCAGTTTCGAAGCTCTAAGGCAGAGATATCTTTGAAGACGTTGTCACTCCATCTTAATTTTGGCCTTCCTAAGCTCCTTCGCCCTATTGGCCTTGAATTCAGCAGGGACTTTGATGCTCGACATTTAATTATATACATATTTATAATATTACCTATATTTACTTATACTTTAAATACCTATTTATTCCTCGCCTCAATCATCATCAATATGACACGACACGGTATGATAAGCTAATTTTGTCTGCA
Source organism: Agrypnia vestita (assembly GCA_016648135.1). Classification (NCBI taxonomy): domain Eukaryota; kingdom Metazoa; phylum Arthropoda; class Insecta; order Trichoptera; family Phryganeidae; genus Agrypnia; species Agrypnia vestita. Next base: position 15,972 of record JADDOH010015967.1, on the reverse strand, counting down.
TTAACATACGAGGAGCAGAAGAATTTTCTACAGAAAATAGTATCTAATTTATAGCTGTTATACAAGAGCTATGGAACCAGCGACGTTGGATCTCAGTGAGACCAACGAGTGGACAAGACAAGTAAGAAAGATTGCCTACTTTGTCCAGACATTCGCCAAGCTGAAGTAGGATCTTGCTGGTTGTACTGAGGCTAAAGATGTAAGATGAAGGATTCTGCACTGGCACCTATAGCTGGGCAGTAGAAGCAATTTTTTGATGCGCAGGAAATTCTCACTGCATATTTTGGGTGGTCCATATTTTACAAAGGCTCCCCAAAACGATAATATTACAGCTTGTGTTTCTAAGTTTTATTGAAGTTGTACTTCGTTAGGTTCTTTCGTTGTAGGTGAAATTTTAGTTATGCAACGGAAAGGAATTTTTTACAGCATGAAGTCACGACTCGCCAATCAAAAGCTAAGATGGCGGATTTCCAAAAGATATTTAATTAGTTAATTAGATTAATTTAATTTACAAGCGACGACATCATTTTGCTCGGGGCGCCGTTATTTTGTTTATTTTCCATAATATAATTGTGAACTAATTCATAACGTGTTATTATGGTAATTGAATTATGGGCTTAGTGTTCCATTTTCTCTTTTTCATACAAGCACGATTTTTATACGTTGATGAAGAACTGTCATTGATGGACTTGAGTTGGAATATAGCTGGACACACCACGCGGTTTTTATATAGGTATGTCGATATATAGGTACGCGTGTTAGAAGTTTAACTTCATGTTTATAAAAATACATAAAACACAAGAAGCGATTTTCGATCTACAAGATTTAGAGATACACTTAAAACACCACAATTAAATTTTAACCAAAAACATTCAAGTTTTCTTGATATTAGATTCTTTAATTATCTCACCCAAACGATCAGAAAAAAATTGAAATTGAAACCAAAAAACACGTATAAAAACAACTACACTTAATATAATCACGAAATTGTTTTAAAATGCATACTTATACCTCATAAACGAGTCTTTTGACTCCATAGAGTTAGAAAAATAAATTGTTCCCATTTTTGAAATGTAAAATTATATTATATTTTTTTAAAAGAAAAAAAATGTGCGTATAAGTAAACGCATCAAATTTCGACTGATTTTTTACTTTCAATTCACCACAGCTGGCAGGTATGTGAAAAGCACAGGACAGGAACTGGCGCCAGAGTTTAAAGGAGGTGTGAAGAAGAGTAATAATATTACAGATGAGGGTATCTCTCTGGCCTCATCATCTTAATGATGCGAGAATCGCTTCAACTGATTAATACGCAGAAAAACAGCTGACAAATGTAACGCGTTCACAAATACCCCGCTCACACATATTTCATATCTCCTGGCCGGGGAGAAACAGCGATCATTTTGCCCCATCCGTTAAGGGGGGGGGTAAGGTTAATTCGTACAAAAAAAGGCATGTTTTTGTGAATTTTTTGTGACGACACAGTTAAAATCTCTTTATTGAAACCAATGGTACATTAAAGTATGACATTTGAAGAATATTGTGTAAAATTCGAAAAAGTCATAAAAGTCGAAAAAGACGACGAAATATTAAAAAATACGGCAATGGCAGCAATTATTCGGACGTGTCTCGGAAAAAAGGAGAATTGCGGTGTCCATCATAACTTGGTGCTAGATCATCTGAAATCAAAAAATCAAAGTTCATTCGTTAGATAATAAATTTTCCCAGGTAACGCTGGGAGAGTTTTTTGAATTTTCAATTTTTCAATTTTTTGGAACACTTTGAAGGGAAAAACGCGATTTTTTGCGAAAAATATCGACTAATTTGTTATTAAAAAATAAAAATTAATAACAAATTTGAAAAAAAGTCTCCAGCGTTACCTCGTAAATTATGTACAGAAATAGTGATCAAAATTTCAAAAGGATCGGTGCAGTAGTTTTGAAGTTATGATGGACACCGACTTTGAAAACGTGAGATGTGGGGAAAACGTTTTAAAGTTTTGCACACTGTAAAATTCAAAATAAAACTCAACACTTATTTTATACTTACACATAATCGTCGATGCCATGTTCACACAGCAAAGAGCTTTCATCATCAGCATCTTTTTGTCCTTGTCTACGCAAAACTCTTCCAATACAATAGCACGTCCGGTACTCCTCAGGTGAGCGCGTTTCTTAGCTGCCCGAGCAGGTATAGAAAATCAGTCTGAGTTTCGCTCAAATGTTCATAATTTCGTCAATTTTGCTCCGATTGACTTGAAATTTTGACACAATATTCTTGCGATGTTATACATTCATTTAAAAAATAAAAAATAAAATGCAAAAAAAAAAGTTAAAAACCTTATCCCCCCCTTAATGTCTCGATCTCTTGGGCATAAACAACTTTCGTTTTCACACTTTATAAATAATTGTATTCGGGGAGGCGCGCTTCTTTAAACGGCGCTCTGAGCGCTCGTTCTGCGTAAAGTAACCGAGGCGTGTTATTACTGTGTCAGGAGTCCCGCGAGGCCGCACTTGGATTGTTTTAAACATTAGCGCGGATAAATAAAGCCGCGTGCAGAACTAGGCGAACCAAAGAGAAAAGGTGGCGCTGCATAATTGAGCCATTCTTTTTGGCGGGCCCGGCTGCAGAGGGCCCGAAGGGAATTCTTACAAATATATGCCTCAGATTTGCACAACGGTGGGATGAGATTTGCAGAAATTTCCACGCTCGTTGTATATAGAAACTTACCCCTATGTTTTCTGGTTTCCGCCGTGTTTCAACAACATTTCTGGTCGACGTTTTTCAATCCATTACAGGGTCCATTATCAGTGCTATTATGTGTGTTGATGATGTTGTGGTGGGTAAGATTCTGAAGGGTCGCGAAATCCAAATGAAATGCATAAAAATAACTAAACTTCTAATTATAAACAGATACTGAACACAATCTTAACTGGAACACTTTTCGTAAATCGGATTAATTTCGCATTTGAGAATATTCCACACTTATCTACTCTGGGACATTTTTTCGCTGGCTGAATATTTTCGTTCCGATCGTCTGTTTGCGTATCTGTGGTTTTCACTAGCTGTCTGGTGTACGAGACAGTGTCCCGTAGCGATGAAGTCGCTGTTTATATAAGGTCCTCGATTTCTGGAATGAAACGATTCAAACCTTTTGCTTGGACACCCTCAATTCAGAATCTCGTGAGAACTAACTAATTAACTTACCGTTTCTCCCGTGGGGGTAGGCAGAGAGGATAGAGCGTCACACTCTTCTGTTCTGACATACAACTCTCGCCTCATCCACATTCATACATCTTCGCATGCAAGCTCGCCGATTGTTGAGGCTTCTAACGGGACCATCTTCCAGTTTCTGGTTAATCTGGTCATGCCACGTCTTCCGCGGTCGCCCTCTCATTCTGGCACCATCAACACTTGCATTATATATCTTTCTTACCATTATTTCCTCATTCATTCGCTCAATATGCCCAAACCATGAGAGCGACCCTTTTTTAATTCTAAAATCAGCTTTACGTTCGTTCCTAATATCTGCATTCTTTACTCTATCATACATTGATTTGCCACACGTACGTCTGAGGGATCTCATCTCCGCTGCATTCAATCTAGTTTCGTTCCTCTTCTGCCAGCTCCAGGCCTCGCTTTCATACATCAGTGTTGGTACCAGAATTCCATGTACCGCTAGTTTTGCCTCGGTACACATATTTCTATTGGAAACTATTGCGTTCAAAGCACCGTTCAGCTTATTCCCCGCAGTACTCTCCTCTCGAGAGAATATTTTTTTAATAACTGACGACGGCTTTCTTTTCTTTTCACCTGTTTCCTGTACCACATTTACAATAACGGGGATCCTCGGACACTGCATCTACTAAAAAACATTTTTCTGTATTTTATTTCAAGTTAAAGTTTTCCTCATCTCAAAAAACACCCTTTACTTTCAGGTGCTGGATTCGTCAATCAGTTTCGTTGCATTGGATAAATAAATAAAATTTATACAAAATAAAACAGTGGATCCGAAACAAGTGGAGAGATAAAATAGGCACACTTACACAAACACAATATAACCTCATATATATGATATATTTTCTATTATGTTACTTTAAACACTTTATTATCTATTTACTATGTGTTGAACCTACACAATATTGTAAACTATGCCTGTCTCAACACAGATATTTCTAGTGAGACAGGCACAGTCCAAAAAAAAATTTGATACTTAAAATGAAATAGAAATAAATAAATAAATAAATTGGAGGACGGCATTGCTCCTAAATATGCAACGCGGCGGACACATGCCACTGTGTAAACGGTACATTACGATTATAATTATGTCTTTAAGCCTAATTGGGGTATTTTCTGGTTTATCAAGTCGTGTAGTGGTAAACTCGATAGCGCGTTCTATTTTCAAATTTGAAATAAGGTTCAGATACATGTACGCGCGCAGCAGTGGCGTGCAGCGCGTACAAGCAAAAAAGCTGTGCATTAGTAAAGATCCTGGGAAACAAATATTAATTAAATAATCCTTATCTTAACAAAAAGTTGATTTAAAATTCTAGCCGTAATTCGTCCTACGGCTAGAAGTTTTATTTCTGACGTTTCTGTTTAACGTGACGTATCTGTTTTTTTCCGATTTAAAATTCGATGTACGGCTAGAGGTTTTATTTAAGACTTTTCTGTACCTAACTTCACGTCAATTCTTCATTTACCTCGCCCAACAAATTTGTTCCATGCCGCGAGTTTTTGTGTAATAGACAAGTAAATTTAGCGTGCTTCTTCGAAAGGTCCTATGCCAGTGAGAACTACGCGCACATCATCGCAGAAAGGTTATTTTTTACAAATTTCACCCAAAACTTTCGGTGTAAATTCTATTTGTCTTTTCTATGGTGAATGTAAATACCATCTGTCATATCATAACATATCATAAAATGTTTGATTTATTTATGTGAAAAGAAACGTATATCTGAAATTAGTATTGTTCCCGATTTAATTATATATAAATCGTCTGCGAAATATATTGAAATTTTTTGCCGTATTACCTATACCTATATAAAATATTTATTTATTTAGGAAAAATTGGTTATAATACTTCTTTTATAGTGCAGTTATTTTTGTGGATTGAAGCTACTCAAAATAGTTCATTATAAACAATTAATTAAATTTTTTTTATATAATATATGCGTATATATATATTTAATATATATAGTCGGTCACAGCATAAACTAAGTTTATACCCACTGCACGCCACTGCATGGCAGTGTCCTAGTGACAGGAAATTATTATTTAATAATAACTTATTATTTTCTGCTGCTTATTATTTAAGTGCACGCTCTGCTCGGCTGCTAATAGCGCATCGGGCGTTTATCACGCCGCCAGGCTGAAGGTCAACACAACTGGACAATAGTTAAAAAAAATAGTGAGTTTTCACGCAAAAAAGCAGTAAATTTAAGTGCATTAATCTGCACGTGAGTATAACACGATGGTTTTGAGCAGTGGACCAACGCCGAAAGAAAAATTGTCACGGGTCTTAGCTATGGGAGACAAATAAAAACGCTGGAAATTAAATAAAGATTAATTAATAATTAAACGGACAAAGTTACTTAACACGAATTAGACTTAACGCTATTATTTAAATCACACTATTTCGTAAGCTGTCACTCGTCTATGAACAATTTATTATCGCTGGGAAAACTTTATTTAACATTAGCTAGAACATTCCATTCAATTTTCGCTTGTCATAGTCGCATTTATTTATTTCGCCGCTGTAGATAAGAGCTCGCTTGATTATTTCGCTTTAACTGTAATTCCACGTCAACTGAATTTGCCAACCGAGCGAGTAGGTGTACACGGAACACAAAGATAGGTTAAATGATTTAACTTTTTAAATTTTTTTTAGCTTTATTTAATTAATTAAAGCTTTAAATTGCAACCAAACTAGTCTGCGGTGACAAGAAATCATATATTTTTTATGGTAAGTAATATGAGTCTAATGTTCAATTACGGTGGTAATCGGGTCCGTCCACTTGGCCAACCATGAACAAGGATTTTGATTGGCTTATTATAAACCAATAAGAGAGCAGACATGTAATCAAAACCTCTCTAATCAAGGTAAATGCTCAACGAGCAAGTCGGATTTCAATAATTGTATTTATGGAGTGACAGGTCTGTTATTTAATTTAATTAATTTATGTCGGAAACTTATGTCCAAACGTTAAACTGCCATTTGCAAATATATCCAAACGACGTTAATAACATTAAAATAAGGAAATCCGTAATCAGTGGTGTAACAACGGCATTGCGATACATTGGGTCCATATAAAAAGTCCGCAGTCTAGTGATGAGCTAAAAAATTATTGTAATTGTTATGCGATTTTAAAGATGACTGATACCTAGCTGGGATTTAATTATAATATAGTTTTCAGTGTATTATAGCGAGTCACCGAATCACGAATAATAAGCTTTCAATAATTTATACAATGAAATGGATTTTATTTTATTCGGTCATCCAACAGGGAGACACAATCGCTTGGTAAGATGAATAACAAAAAATAGTTAAATGTCTTCCACAATTAAAGGATAACACAAATAGGACATAACCATAGATAAATCAATTTGACAATGACAGATAAAACAACTTTACAGTTTCATTTAACCGATTGTTCCAAAATTTAACTTTAACATAGACACAAAGGGGCTCGTGATGTATATAATATACATAATCAGGGAGGGAGACGAGTGTCTACTTTCCGCCTCACCATTTGACGATACTCTTTATATTTAGTGTTAAAAATATCTATTGAAGTTAAGAGCTAATTATAATCTGAGCATATGCGTGGAATGGGAGAGGATTTCCTACTGTTGGTTTGATAAATTGGAAGAAAAAAGAGGTACTTCTGTGTGGTAGGTCGGAATGGGACGTGGAAAGCTAGCAAGCTGGTGATTTCAGGAGAATCAATAAGGTTATGAATTATTTATAAATTGATAGAAATCTCACAATCACAATTTAGCTTATTACTATTGGACACTACAATGTATTTGATACTGGGGTGTCCGAAAAGATACTTCCAAAAATAAATAAATTATAAGATACGTATGCATATGCGTACGTTTTCTAAAATGTGCACAAGTTCTTCAACTGCTAAAACTCCCAAATTGATAAATTTAAATTTCAAACAAAATTTTGAAGAAAAATATCTTAGTGGGTTTCTTAAGAATATTTCATTTCATACCATACCTAAGAATATTTTGAATATTCTTATGCGTTTTATTGAAATTGTCGTTTAAATATGTAGATTAAAATTAAAATTGTATTTAATGTATGTGAATTACTATTATATATGAAATAAAATACCGTTAGGTAGACTTCGTTCCATTTAAGAAAGATGATCGAATTAGTATGTGTAAGCCATGCGTACCACGCACATTGTTTCGTTGTGTTGGTGTTGACGGGTATAGACAATGGGCCTCGCACGTACGAGGCGTATTGTTTCATTCTACACATACTAATTCGATTGTCTTTCAAACGGAAAGAGGTCTAACTCACTAGACTTTTTTTTCTTTTTTAACAAGAGAAGAATTTATCAATATTTTTGTAAAAATACGCAAATATAAATCTTAAAAATGAAATAATTTTTTGTCGGGCTGCCGCGCAGTCGGCTTCGTGGGCAGTTTGCTATCGGGAAAACGGCTATTGGGCTATTAGGAAGTTGGCCTGAACCCTTGGTATCGACACTTTTGCTAGCGTTAATATGGACTAATATATTTTCTTAAATCTACCACTACAAGAATTAAAATTAATAATCCAAAAACCTATTTTTTTTAATAATAGATATATTGGATCCATCAATTTTTTTATTATTTTACGAGCCGTACACCCATGAGAAATCACGGGACGTAATAATTGCAGGATTTTGAATCTGAAAATCATTTTTTTAATTTCAGCAAGTTACGCGCGTTGCGGACCAGTAGACAAACGGACAGACAGGCAAGACATTCGAAATTAGGATAGTTGATAACTAAGCTAAACGCCTGTGCCATGAAAAATATGACTAACTACCTGGAATAACGAATTTCTCTTCTCGACTTCTCGAAGAGAATTTCAACAACTAGGCGAGCAAATAAAATAAACTCTTCGAAAATGCCAGCTATAAATGTCGTCACATTATGACGTAATTATATAATCACATTAAAAAGTATTATATTTACAAAATACCGCAATAAAGAATATATTTACCAACTGGTTTACCGAAAACTGGTAACTTAATATAATTAGGTAGAACATTGGTTGATGCGTAATCGTATACATTTATGTATCAAACTATTTAATACCAATAAAAACATTAACATCTAATATGGTCATAAAAAATAGTTTTTTTGTTAAATCAACATGAACACTGTATTCATTTTAAAATACTACCTATATAATACAGGGATAAAATAAAATATAGACATTTGAAAAATATAGAATACAAACACATGTTACATTAATGTTCGAACTATTCAAAATAAGTTAAAATAGGACTCACTTAATGATGGTGCTCGAACCACCGACCACTGGATCACTAGGCGAAGTGTTAACCACTAGTCTAACATGTTACTTACCCCACAGATTAGGGTATCACTATTTTAATAATTGATTAATTTGACGAAATATCGGAAAAAAAACAATGTATAGTAGATTTGGACATCATAAAATTTCAGGAGACACAATAGCTTGACTAGTGATTTTTGTAATGGCTAGTTTCAGATCCCTAACGCACGTGCGCATATTGTATTACGCCGGTATTCCGGAAAAACGGACCATACAACAAAATACTTAACGATCCTGCTTTCTGAAAATATCATCACGAGTATCGTAATTTAAAAATATTATTACATAATATGTTAAAAAGTGAAAAGTAATTTATTAAAATAACCGGTATATGAAAATTTATTTACCGATAATTCAGTAAAGGAAATTAGCCATATTTACCGGTAAATTGGTTAACCGATAACCGGTAACGCGTATTTTTCTTAACCGTCCTTTCCTCGCTCATATACGAGGCGAGTGTTGAAGGTAACAGGAATAGAGGGCGTCCGCGAAACACCTAGCGCGATCAGATACTACAAGTATTTGAGGATTGCCCTGTTAAAAGCCTCAGCAACGGTAGAACTTGTATGACAAGATGTATAAATGTAGCCGAAGCAAAAGTGGTGATAGAAGAGATGGCGTTCTATCCTCTCTGTCTATCCCTGCGGAGAAACGGCGTATCGGTTAGTTAGTTAGTTAGGTGTATGTGTTACCTAGTAACCCGGTATCGGTGACCTGAATGGTATAAAATGGATTGTCTCAGCGAGTACATGTATTTGCCCAATGATAATTGACAGCATTTTAATGTTTGTTAAAAAATGTTGAATCTTAACGATGGACGATAATTGCTGGCGAATAATGCAGACGACATTGAAGAGTTCCTTGCATTGGTGGAAAGAACCAGCAGTGAAATGAGTCTCGCAATTAGCGGGAAAAAACTAAAGTGACTCTTGTTCTCCGGTAGCATAACAACGGACCGGACGTAGCCCTAATAGGCAATTGCGAGGCAGTAAACAACAACAACTATACATGTATACATGCCTTGGTTCTCTAATATATAACGAAACTTCAGAGGGCACTCAAAAGTTTTGTCGGAATAACCACCAATTGTTCGTTCCAGCCCCGAGATTAGAGACTGATCAATGTATACGCGACTTTCAAATCTCTTCCGGATCCTGGCTGGAACCACCGGTAAATTGAACTAAAACCACAACGATTTAACTTCACCTTTGCCGACAAATTGAATAGACTGATTCTTTTATCGTTCGAAATGAGGATTATTAAAACACGAAATGGAATTATAAATTGAGCACGACCAAAAGGAAAATTCTTCAAAATAGCGAACAAAAGGAATAAAGATAAAAAAACTAAAAAAAAAAAGTTATGTACTATCTGGATAACTTGATCTAAAAATGCTATCAGACCAACTGATTCTGAAAATGCTAAAAATGCTCTCTGACCAACTGATTTTGAAAAACGATGACGCTTTTCCGAGAATCTTCCCTTTTATACCTTTTAGAAATATATTTTTTCAAAACAAAATATAAAATAAAAAATATCATGTGTGTTTTCACATTTCTTCATTCAAAATTTTCAATAATTAAAATATATATTGGCGAGTTCTTCACATTCACATAAAATAATATACAAAAAAATTAATATCAATTTAGAAGACATTTTCATTATGTACAGCATTTGCCAAATTATTTGTAAAATTTTGAATTTTTATAAATCCGCTTAAGAATGAAATATTTTGGAGGAAACAATAATCAATAAAGTTGACTAGTGATTTTGGAGTGAAGGACGTGAATTTGAAATGCGAGGATCAAAGGCGAAACACTGTGATCCTGTCAGTGATGGACACATTGAAGAAAATTTTGCTAGACCAAAAAATCATGGTGATGATCATCAAGTCACTGGTCTCTTCAATCATTCTGTACTATGGGTCTGACTCACATCACACCCATAGAACCCCAAGAAACCCAAGAACAAGAGAGTAGGAAGATAGATGCATTAATATGTGGTCCTATCAACATTTAGGTATTGAATTTAGGTATTGAAAATATAGGTATTAAAAAATGGATATTTTAAATGATCAGTATGAATGTGTCGAGATTCTTTTCTCGACGTTTCGCTGGAGTCGTATCACATCGTCGTCAGAAAAGTGCCCTATTGACGCGGGGATCAAGGAAGTTTTGTATATGGTTAGTATTACTAATTAATTTGTAAGAACCATGCATATATTCAATTTTGTATAATAATTGTATTTTTTTATTATGTGATGTGACGTCGGCATTCCTTCTTGAACATGAAAATATTTAATTGTTTTTTAAATTCTCCGGGAGATTATTGTACTCCATTAGTCCTTTATAATATAAAGAGTTTTGTGTATTTCTTTACTTTCTATTTGGAATCCTTATTTAGTTTGAATTTCTTGTCCACGAATATCTGTGTTATGTATTTTGGCATTCTGTCACTTAGGTACTATATATATGAAAATCATCGTATTTAGCTTGAGTCAATTTATTCTGTACATATTTTTACTAATAGTATATATTTCTCCTTAGAATGATTCGCATTGCTCTGTTTTTTTTTTTAATTTTTTTTTTTTTTATCAAGATAATCTAGACTACACTAGACTCTTTGGTGAAGTCTGCAAGCATTGCCTCACTTCAAAAAGCTGTCAGGAGTGCCACAGATGGCGCCGGATAGTTTTAGCAGTGGCATCATCACTATCAACAATCAACACCGCTCTAAAAGTATAATGAAGGAGAAAAAATAAAAAATGGCAGTTGTGCCTTAACACTTAACTGGGATATTTAATTTTTTTTTAATTCCCTCGCAAAACGAAGCAGCCTCTGAGTGAGATAATGGCTTACACATAAGTAGCACCTGACAATGCAATCGACACGGAGGATGGAGAATGCACACTGGCACAACCTACCCCGGGGTAAATGGGAGGCTTCTCTTTCTGCCTGATTCACAACCGGAGACGTACAGACCCGTTTAAACAGGTGGGGCGACTTGCAAAATTACCTGGGAAACTTATGCATCCACAAATCAGCGGATATGCAATTTTTCATGGTGTTGATTTCTACTGCATATTTAAGATTTTTAATACACGCCTCTGTATAAAGTTTAATACCGGAAAAGATCTAAATTATTTGCAATGAGTAATACAAATTCTATTAATTAAATTTAAGGAGTAATTAAGATGTTTGAACAACAATAAATATTCTGAATTTTCTAATCATCTTTTGGAAGCAAACCGTTATTTTGACGTCACCAAGGGTTTAGACAATCATAGGATTGCAGTCGGACAAATTATAAATATTTTAAATTATAAAAAGTATTGAGAGCAAATTAAAAATTATAAATAATCAAATCCTCTTTGCAAATAGTGATCTTTTAAATTTATTTTTACATTATTTTTTTATTAGTTATTTGTCTTCTGTTTTTGTTAATGTCTATACTTTTAATTATAATTTTTACTATACATAAGTTGTATTCTGAAGAAGGGACCATTAGCTCCGAAATATGTAGATGTATAAAAAATTGTCGTTTTATTTAAGGTGTTTTCTTTTTATTAATTTCATACTCAAATTTTAGTAAAATTAAAAAAAAATAAGGTTACACGTGAGAATGAAATCAGAAAAGGACGAACACGTTTCCACAGATATATTTAATATTAATAATTATTGCTGTATTGCTTACGCTTTCACTTCGCACCATGTCTTTCTTACTTTGTATGCCGTATTTATTTGAATAATTCTTACTATATACCTTACTTCTTGTTATATCTTACCTTTTACTTACCTGCATGTGATAATTTATATATTTAAATCATCTTATATTTCTGTACATCGTATGTATGATAATTTGATGTATGTATTCGTTTATGGATATCATAAACCTCCCCACATACTGGAATAAAATTATATTTATTTATTTGAATTTATGCAGAATATATATTTTTTTAAATTCCTTAGAGTCTGCGATACTCTCGATTACCTAATCTATGTACTCTATGGCTAAACCACCTATTCTACAAGTGCATTAGCGTCAATCGCTTTAACACTTTTACTAACTACCTTAATGTAATAAACATCATAAGTGTTTAATATTAATACACGAATTGGAAGGGTAAAAATCTATTGTAAAGAAACATTTAACTACAATTTTAAAAATATTATATTAGCTACATGCGGACACTATCTACAGTGCCTATTCTAGAGTAAATTTAATTGAATGTCGTGGTCAGTACTAGAAGCAGATAATTGAAAAAGTGTTGACATAAAATAATTGCAGTTAATTTTTTCATGCTTATCAAAGATCTCTTTTTCCTCAGTAGTCAATCGTTAACGCAACTTTTTTCTAAGATAACTTATTAGTAAACTTTTAATGAATCAGAGATAAATGAACGAATGAAATGAAAAAAAAATATGTCACCAAATATTTAGTTAAAGTATTTAATTATCATTCATTTTTCTTGTTGTACGAGATTCTAGAAACCATAATGGAATGTTTAAGAAATATATGGAAACCAGTCGAATGCGCGAAAAGATTCGAGAGAGAACGTTCCTTATAAAAACACGACGCGTATCGCGCGTAGAAGTCAGTCGAGTTTGACAGCTGCGCGAACCACAGAAGCGAACCATAGAAACAAGGTAAGTAATGTTCCACAGTTGGATGGAACTTTTTAGCGAAAATAAATTAGTTTGAATTACGGAATAACGTTTCAGCTAAAGTTTGTGTCCAGTGAGTGAGATTCGTGTTTGCTAAAAGTTTGTAATTATTTACAAGTGTTTAATTTCGTTGTTTAAAGTGTTTCTTTTATGTTTATTTATCAAAAATAAATATTATTTTATCAGAGCATAATTAAGGGATATTGACTAAATATTTACAGCTTTCAATTATGAAATCAATTGCTTCATTAAATAAGAAAATATATTTTTTAACCAGCTGTGCTGAAATATCATTAAAATTTCCGCCGTATAATGATGAGTTTAATATTCAATACAGTCTTGACAAATTATGTAAAAAACAAACATATTTGCATTTCAGCTGTTCTTATTATAACATCATCATTCTAGAATACCTGTATTTCTGTTTTCTAAATAAATATTCTTAACCAACCTTGATGTCGTATTGAATTGCTTAAAGATATGACTAAATCGATAGACCCAATGAAATAGCTGAAATCGTAAATATTTGTAGGTTGATATTTGCATTTATTTCATATTTATTTATATAAATCTGGTAAAACACGTCACACACATTCATGATTTGGTTCAGTATCATACGCCAGTCCTAAGATATAAAGATCAGGAAGAAGAAAAATAATTCACAAATTCTATTTGTTGATTTAACTGTAACTGGTTGCGGATATTTTAAACAAACGTGTTTTTCCGAGAAAAGATTCTAGATGTTTCGTTGAATTCTTATTGAACGTCATCAGGAGGACGACCTTTACCCGCGGAGGTAGAGGGCGGACTGATTACTGCTTTCGAAGATGTAAATTATATGCACTTTGCTGTGGAGTGTTCACTTCTTCTACAATAGAGGTCGCCAGTGTACAATATATACTAGTTACGTCGGCGGACTTTACTGCGACGTCTCTTAAGGGTTGAATCAATGTCGTAAGAACAGGGCGCCAAATACTATATAGTTTATAACTGTCATCTCTATTGTTTGTATATTTCAATGGAATTTTTGTGATTTGTTCTTCTTCTTCTACTCCTTATCCTAATGGGTCGGGGTCCCTGCACCGCATAGAAGGTCCCAACTTTTCCTATCTTCGACTTCGCTCTCTCCATATCAGCCTAATTTATTTGCAACCTCGCTTCGCAGCAGTCTTCCAACTGTTTCCGCCAGCTCCTCCTAGGACGGCCCCTTGGTCTTCTGCCTTCTGGTCTTGCCTGGAATATCTGCTTTGGCAGTCTTTCTGCCGGCATTAATTTGTTATTTTGTGTCACTCAAAATATTGTTCTGAAAATTATTTATAACTAACTAACTAACTTATCATCAAGTCGTTTCCCCGTGGGGGGTAGGCAAAGAGGATAGAGCGTCACACTCTTCTGTCCTGACATACAACTCTCGCCTCATCCACATTCATACATCTTCGCATGCAAGCTCGCCGGTTGTTGAGGCTTCTAACGGGATCATCTTTCATTCATCATCATATCTGGTTGATCTGGTCATGCCACGTCTTCCGCGCACACCGTCTCTTTCTGGCGCCATCAACAATTGCATTATATATCTTTCTCATCTTTCTTTTTTCATTCATTCGCTCAATATGTCCAAACTATCTGAGCGACCCTTTTTTAATTCTATTAATTATGTTGAGATCAGCTTTACACTAGTTCCTAATATCTGCATTCTTTACTATATCATAATTTGATTCGCCACACATACGTCTTTAATTAAAATTATTTATTATTTCTAAATTATAAAAACATTATTTATTATTTCTTTGTCATAAAGTATTGTTTTTAGTTTCTTTATCATAATAACATTACTTTTAATTTCTTTATTATTAAAAGTGGATTCTGTAATCATATCTTATTCAAAATGTGCATAGAATATTTTCATGAATACCGTAATGTATCCAGGATCATTTATCGGGGTTAATAACGACCGATAGAAATTTTTCAATGTTCAATTTTAGTAAAATAATGCCAATGTACATATATACCGAAAGATGACAGAGATGGACTTTTATTGCATTTACTAATTATAACCGTCAAAAATGTCGTAGGTATTTTTTACTACATAGTTCGGCCGCGAATTCAGGCTGCGAGAACAGCGTCATCCAGCATCTTGGATACGTTAGTGACGCACATTGGTTCATAGAGAATTATGTATTTTGATTCTTATTTTATATACCTCATCATTATTTGCGTCAGCTGGTAGGGTACGCGTTAGTGGCAGACATTGTTACGTAGAGAATTATGCATTCATTTTTATTTTAATACTTCATCATTACCACCATCAGGTGGCGTCAGAGACGTACATTGCTTTTTACACCTCATTATATCGAGAATTATGTATTTTGATTATTATTTTATACCCAATCATTACTTGAACCATTTGGTAGCGTTAGTGACGAACATGGTTACATAGAGATTATGTATTTTGATATTCACTCATCACGCAGCAATAAAATGGCACACATTATAATTTCATAAACACATCAATCATGCTAAAAGTGCGATAGGCGCCATTGTCACTAGCAGTTGTATTCATGTGAAACAAATATACTTTTTCAGAAGCAAAAACTGTAAATTTCAGAAGCAAAAACTGTATATTTATTTGAGTTAATTCCCAGTCTTGCAAAATGTTACTGTTGTTCTTGGGTTCTTTTAGTTATTTATAAAATAATACAACTCGTGTAAGGCGTCTGATACACA
>JADDOH010015966.1:0-30696 GCA_016648135.1 Agrypnia vestita | reverse complement strand
ACGTTTGTGTATTTTTACGGATCCAGCGTGGTGAGCGCCAGCAGGAAGACGGCGATGAACGGAAAGTCCGCGAAATGCATCTCTGTATGTTTATTTTACATTAATAAATTTAAGAAAGTGAGTCAAATTTTAACTGTTATTTTTGACCAACTAAACAATCGATCCCTCGTATGTAAAAAAAATTAGTAAAGGTACTGATACATTGACTTCGCCTGCCAGAGCGAATAAATTTCAACCTCTCTCTGATGGTGTACAAAAGTCTTCAAAGACATGCACCGCAATATTTGATGGACCTCTGTACCCCGGACAATATGACTGGAAGACGGCTCACACTGCGGCCAGCTAAATCGGAGGCACTCTGCAGGCTGGTAGTACCGAGGAGACCTGGAGCCACCAAGTTTGCGGAACGTGCTTTCAGCTTTGCGGGCCCAGCTATGTGGAATCAGCTGCCTCCAGTGCTGCGATCTATGGAGAACCAGGAACTCTTCAAGAAGAGCCTAAAAACTCATTTTTTCGGGATGTCGCACCTGTAAAGCGCCCTTGAAGCGTCTCTTACGCAAAAATAGCGCTATATAAATTAACATAAATATAAACATATAAACACAAATACATACTCATTAGTGGCACGTGAGCATGCGCAGTATTGAGCTGCTTGAGCTATTGCTAATTAGTAGCATGTGTAGTAATGAGCATTCTTGTTTTATTTGCGGGTGGAAGGGGTATCTTTTGAGCATGTGTGAACAGGCTTGCTTATGAGCATGCTAATGTCACTCGCGGCTAGTATCGATTATCAATGCGATCTTCTCAGTCCGCGACAGATGAAACAAATATGGCGCGTTGGGGAGATGATAAAACATTACTTTTCGTGACTTATTATAGGAATCACGATTGTCTGTGGAATACTCGGTCACCGCTACATAAAAATAATATAGCAAGAAATAATGTTTATGAAACTTTATTATAAATACACGAATGATTCAAATCTTAAATAAAAATTATAAAAACTAAAATCAAAAATGTGCGGCTGGTAATTGGAGAACTGATTGGAATTATTGATTCACTTGAATTTCATATTTCAGTTTGCAAAGTTTCCATTTTGCACAAGACTTTCTCTATTATATAATAAGAGCATGCCAGTAATAAGCATGTGTGTTTGATTGTTAGTTTTGTGTACAGTTGAGAGCATGCTAGTTTTTACCATGCAAATGAGCATGCTCAAAAATAAGCATGTACATCTGTACCTTAACAGCTCGCCGTCAGTATTTTGACGCGTGATCCACGTAAGCATAGGTATTTTTGTAAAAGAAAAGCGATATTAAATATTTATCTCGCAGAATATTATGACATGTTAAAATCTATGATAATAATAATGATTGGAATATTACGAGATAAATACATATTTTATCTTAATTTATTTTTTTAATTAAGAATAATTAACTTTGTTTTCACCACTTATGTATTGAAAAATATCAACATGTTTCAAAGCCCATGGCCCCTTTGTCAGGATACAATGTATACTAACTAACAAATTAAAAATCAAAAATCGAAGTCGGTATAGACAATCAAAATATATATGGGAAATGAATTATAATGAAGTACCTTTTGTATTTACATTGTATCCTGACGAAGGCTCTGAAACATGTTGGTATTTTTCAATATATAAGTTGTGAAAACAAAGTTAATTTTTATTAATTATATTAATAATGTCACCACAAAATTATTTTGCTCTTTTTCAAGAAGAAAAGAAATTTTGTTAGATGTAGGTACTGGCTTCATATCGCTGGAGTATAACGAATAGATAATTTTTAGTGCTTCTAATATTTTTTGCTTACATTATTAATATTTTATGAACATATTTCACATGTCAGTAAAAAATATTTTGCAGTATTCTAACTTTAACAACTTTCTCCCGATTCGCTGTAAAATAACAATTACGCTATCCCAACTCCCTCCCTTACTAGATTATGCTGATGTGTTATTTTATTATTTGGATGCCAATGAAGAGCATCTCAGAAAACTGGAAGGCCTTCAAAGTGTATGTATCCGTTTCATCTTCAACCTCAAAATAAATCCACCACTTCTCATATTTCCGCAAACTTCTCCATTGGCCTAAAATCCGGAAATGTCATAACATCCATTGACTTTATATCATTGATAATATCCATTTTTATCTCTATTTTATAATGTCCTTTTCAATCCTTACAAGTGTATGTATCCGTTTCATCTTCAACCTCAAAATAAATCCACCACTTCTCATATTTCCGCAAACTTCTCCATTGGCCTAAAATCCGGAAATGTCATAACATCCATTGACGTTATATCATTGATAACATCCATTTTTATCTCTATTTTATAATGTCCTTTTCAATCCTCACAAGTGTATGTATCCGTTTCATCTTCAACCTCAAAATAAATCCACCACTTCTCATATTTCCGCAAACTTCTCCATTGGCCTAAAATCCGGAAATGTCATAACATCCATTGACGTTACATCATTGATAACATCCATTTTTATCTCTACTTTATAATGTCCTTTTCAATCCTCGCAGTTGTGTTCCGGAAACCTATTTCGACTGTTCCACTAAACGCCCTCGTAGCCCAGTGGGTATGACACTGGCTTCTCACATCGAGGGTTTCAGGTTCGATTCCCGGTGAGATCACAATTAATCCATGAGATTTACTCGAGCCTGGGTGTTTTGTAATGTGTCTCGCTTCTGTAATTGGGCCTCTTGGTCTGTTGAAGCGTAAATAAATAAAAAATAAATAAAATATTTGATTGATTGAAAGAAATTGCCAACTGGCAACAAACCCGGCAAATTGAAATAACGTGTATACAAAAATGAATAAATAAAATAATAAAATAATATGAGATAGAATATAAAAAGGATCGCTGAGATGGCTTGGTGATGTGGTAGTTGCGGTACCTATGAGCGAGGAGAGAATGGTAAAGAGTATTAATGAGGCGAGTGCTGAAATTATCAGAAACAGAGGGCATTCGCGAGAGACCTGGCACGATCAGATAAACTACTACCACGTCATTTCTTCAACTTTGTAATACACACACAATGTGAGTTATTAATTACTACTAGTGTTTAGAGAGGATCAGGTATAGATAATAACTAACTTAAATACAAAAATTATCAGTCTTTTAATAACTCATATTTTGCCTGTATTATAAAGTTTTAAAAAAGTAACCCATAAACACCAAGTTTTTACTGTACTCCCTTTCTTTGTAAAATATAACAATAATTAAAGCCGAATTAAAACATATAGCATAACACTAAACTTACAGCAATCTAATATATTTCTAAAATGTCAGATGTTTTGAGATGTCAAGATTTTGATAGATTCAATTATCGTCAATATCGTACCTTATGAATTTCCAGCGTCAAATGATTTAGTCAGAATCAGATTTGAGTAATGTAGAATTCTTCAAAACTAAGCAGAAATCTAAAAGAAATAAATTATTATTTGATTTTTTCCCAAAAAACCCAATTTTGCTGTCATCTGTGAACCAATTGTTTTGTAAATTTTCGAAAGTCGTAGTGATGTACCTATTATTCCGACGGATAATTTAAATTTAGAAAATATTCCGCGACGTTATCGGGCCGCCGTAATCAAACTTTTCTAATGATTCCAATTTGAAAAAACCAATAAAATTTCTAAAAATCCAAAATTATACTACAATTATTAAATTTTTTTAACGAAAATTTGATAGATCTTCTTGATCGTCGCCACGAGTCTGCTTGCCAAGTTTCAACTCGATTGGATCACGGGAAAAGGGTCAAAAATCGATCCAAAGTTTTTGTTGACGGCAAGCAAGCAGACGCCACGAGTTAATGTAAAGGGAGTAATAAAACATATTTTTAATTAAAAATTACCTATTTGTCATTTATATTTTTTACGTAGGAATTCTTTATGAAGAACTAGGTCAATAAGAACAGGAAAAAATCTTGTTTTCAAATTTTACACAAATTTTTTTGTGGATTATCTGGTATTGAATTAATTAAATTAACATTTTACACGTGGGACGTACATGGCTACCCATGTTGGATGATTTCAAAGTGCTGATGATTCATCTTAAAAAATAACACATTGAGAAAGCAGTATATTTTCACATCCATTCAATCGACACAGTACTAAAGAGTATAGAAATATTTTATTCGAAAAAGGCACGACTTACAAATCATTATTTTTTTTATTTTTTTTATTTTTTTATTTATTAGAGACACTAACAGGATAATAGATACATGATACTCTAATAATAAAACATTATAAATGAAGACTATGCCCATTATCCCAATTACATGTGTCTTCGGCACGCTCTAGTAACATGTATTTTTGCAATTAATTATATTTTACATTTACATTTATGTGTATTGTATATTTTGTGTTTGAATCTAGTGCGATTAGTATTTAATGAATGATTGATTTAATGGGTCTATAGGTTCATGTCATCGTTTAGAAAATGGATGTTGTGTATGAGTGAGTTTTTGAACGAAGATAAGGTGTCTGCAAGAATATCAGCATCAATGTTAGGGTCAGCACAATACATATTATATGTGCGACACAACCTTGTGATGGGAGAAAAGTAACCGACATTATTAGTGTGCTGGCTTGTTCTAAAGAACTCCGGGTTTCTTATACGGGGTTTAACATGATGGACTAGAAGAATAGTGACGGACTTTACTTTTTATACAAATTAATAAATAGTACTATCGACTGTCCTCAACTTCTAGAACGTATCTGCTTGCGTGTTCCATCTCACGTAACTAGAAGTCATGCAGGTTCTGCTGCGGAAACTGCAACTACGCCTTTAATTCCCCACTGCAAAGGCTTCCTAGACTAGCAAACGGATACGAGCAACTTGACGTCTTTGCCAACAAATTTATAATATTCAAACATATTTTAAAAGGTGTTTTTAAAGATTACTAGTATTTGTCAAATTGGACTTAAATAATTGATTTGTATTTGACTCGATTTTTGGTTGAGTGAGATAACTAAGTGTTATGTAACATTTTTATTATATTATGACTTTTTATTTGTTTAATTTTTATCATATTATGTTTTCCTTGTGCTTCTGCTTTGTTATATACTTGCTTTTTTGCTAATTTATGTTTTTTTTTCTTTAAACTATCCATTCTTTAAATGTACACTTTACCTCATTGAAAGATTTGGCAGATACTTCGTGGTGCAACATTATAATTTAAAATATGTTTTACTTTACTTTGTAATACACACACACAATATGAGCTATTAAATTACTACTATAGTTTCGAGAGGAGTTATTACTGTTATTATCTGTACCTAATAATGAGAGGGACTGCTCCTCTCGAAACTATAGTTGTAATTTAATAGCTCATATTGTGTGTGTGTATTACAAAGTAAAGTAAAACATATTTTAAAAAGTATACTTTACCTATTTATTTGTAAAAGCCCTGTCGGGCGTTAATAAATGAATTTTTAAAAATCATTCTTGTACTTAAAAAGTACTAGCGTGTGACCGACATACAAATGGCGATAAATATTTTAATTATCAAATTAAAAATGTAATATTATAATATATAATACTACATGTAAAGAAAATGTATGTGCATTTCTTTAATTTTTAAGTTTGCCAAACTGTGAGCTGTCGGTAAAGAAGTGTAGCGGTGTTGGTTCTTACCTATAACAGTGTAAAAAATTACTTTTTCAGTTTTGCAAGGTTTTTATCATTTTATTTGACTTGTATTAAATCATATGAATTTTTCATAATCGATACAAGTTACTGTAATGATAGTTCAACTTTTTACAAAAAATAAAGTAAGAAATATTGAAAAAAAATGCTAACTTTGATATTGCATATCTCCATAACTATTGATTGGTTGTCATGGTTGCTTGAATATTTTAGACTCATAACATGCCAGGAATCTACTTGCCAAGTTTCTGCTGCTAGCTCTGGTACACCCGTGGTCTATTTTTCAAGCATCCCACACGTACGGTGGTGGCGTCTTTCGTAAGTTGCGGCGTTCGCCCGGGATTCAAGCGACATCTGCGGCCGTTTTTCGAAGCCGTGAATTCGAACGAAATTACGGACGTTACACGAAGTTATGCAGACGGATGGACAGACAGACAGAAAACGAAATTATTATAATTGGGATTAATTTATCATAAAAAGTGTATTGTGTGATTATATCATAATCAGTCCAGACTGCTGTCCAGAAACACCAAGATATTAGTGTACAACACGCTTATTAGGCCAGTGCTCACGTACGCAGCTGAGACGTGGGTACTAACTAAGAGGAATGAGCGAGCACTGGACGTTTTTGAAAGGAAAATTTTGAGGTGTATCTTTGGACTGAAAATGACGGTTCTAGAAAATGAACTTTGGCGCAGACGTTACAACAATGAGCTCTTTACTCTATTTAAGGAGCCAAACGTCACAAAATTTGTAAAACTGGGAAGACTTGTCATGTGGAGAGAATGTCCGAGCATCAAGCACCAAAGTCCCTGCTGAACTCAAGGCCGATAGGGCGAGGGAGCTTAGGAAGGCCAAAATTGAGATGGAGTGACAACGTCCTCAAAGACATCTCTGCCTTGGAGCTTCGGAACTGGAGAGAGCTGGCACTAGACCGAGATGAGTGGAGGAAGATTCTTGAGGAGGCCATGATCCACTAAGGATTGTTGTGCCAAGAGTGATGATGATGATCATATTCAAAATGTTCTTAAAATATTTACACTTTGCACGCTAATGTCATTCTAGGACCGTCTATTAGGGTCAATAATGACCCGCTGACGGTCTATTTGTTAAAAAATAAAATAAGTCAGTAATGCTGCGCACAGAGACAGGTGGCGCCATATTTTTGGCTGCACGCCCTCTATAAAAATAGCGAAACGGAAATCATAGCGAAAAAATAACAGATAGACGACATGGGATATCAGGTTTAAGACTTGTGTGTTTAATCTTGCAGCAGTGATTGGGCTTAGCAGCCAATATTTAGTCTCAATAAGGCAGTAGCGCGGTGTCCAGCTTAATTACTATTAATCCAAATAGTATCGGTTTCTTAAGGAACCGGTTACATGGAAAAGAGGGACGCAGTAGCCCGGTCTTTCAATCGTTGTTTTGTTATTTTTGATGTGCGACATCTTTCCTCTCGCTCTCCTGCAATCTGCGGCAGTGATTTCGTGAAAATGGACGGAAATGCGTAATTTTTTTCAATTTCAATTTTCAATTTTTTCAATTTTTATTTATTACATAATATGTACATTACAAACTTTATGTTCAATGCATAAATATTATGAATTTACATCTAAAAATATACATATACACATATACCTACACACATACATACATACATACATACACATATACATATACATACATATATACACACGCATAAACATATTGTATATGAAAATAATAATTTAATATTAAACAACTAAAAGTGACCTGTACAATCTGGTCAAAGGTGCAGGAGAATCCTGCTTCGGAAAACCCCCTCAGACACATGGAATATATCAATATCCAAAGCGATCTTGTTCAGCATAGCTGTGGCTCTTCCAACAGGCATAACCATCGGCAGGTTGGTGTGTTTATTGGAATGTGAAACAATCTATGCTGACGATGTTTAATGTAATTATCAGGAACATACAAACCAATGCTCTGCATAATTTCAGTATTGTCGATCATAACGCGCAACAATCGATAAAAATGTGCAATCAAATACACATTCCTTTTAGTCTCTAAACTATTGTAGCCAAGCATACCCTGGAGAAACTCGGTTGGGTAAAGCCAAGGATAATGCCCGTACTCTCTCATGTAGAGATATCTCAGAAACTTCATTTGGACTTTCTCCACCATAAGAGAGTACTTGCCCTCATGTGGCCCCCAGATCATCGAGCCACTCTCGAGTCTACTCCGCACCAAGGAGTTGTAAAGAGTTCTCAGTACGCGGGTATTCTCGAAAACCCTGGCAGTACGCAGAACAAATCCTAACATTCTCAGAGCATTACCACTGATCGTCTCTATGTGATCGTGAAATGTTAGGTTGCTTACAAATCTAACACCTAGATATCTAATAATGAGCGCGCGCGATGGAAAAAATCATCGTTTATAAACAAATCAATGTCCAGCGAGTGCCATCGCAGCGCAGACGCACACTTCCAACAGCCAACGCTTCTGATTTTGTATATATGCTGCGGGGCTGGTGTCAAGCGTGTGGATGTTGTAACTTTGATATATTTTGGCTTATATCTTCGAAACTATCCAATAAATATTTTTTTACATTAATGTAAATAAAAACTACCCTTAATGATTTACATTCTCAAATTTTATGTAAATTATATGATTATTTTAAAATATTTATTTAAATTTTTCATACAATATGTATGGCGGCACACACCGCCATCTATGAATATAAATACAAACATATAATTCACCAAACACATTTCTAAACAAAATGTGTACGTAGATATACGGTACCTACATTTTCTTTACTTGTATTTACTAATTAATAAATATATCGGTATTGGCTTTTTGAAATTTTGATGTTAATTTCTGTCGCTGCTAAATTGGTATGTTTAATTGTGAGATGTCAAATGTTACACATCATATGCGACTACTGTAAGGCTCGCTCGTTTTTTTTAGTATAAAAATTATCAACAGTTCGTTTACGCGTCTATTGGTCTACTGGTGAAGGCGCTTGATTCCAGGAAACCATCAAATTATTCAAAGCAAAGACGTTAAGGCTGGACATTCACTGCAGATACATATTTCAGCGTTTTTTTTTCCGAAAATGTGGGTTTTTATTATTGCTTTATATCAGAATTTACATGCTGGACTATATTTTTTTCAGGACAATAACTTAGATAGAATCTTTTTTTTTATAAAAAAGTAATAAACTGAACATTATTTATAATAATTATGAAAATATAAGCATTAATCAGCGACAAGCCACTGAAAAAAAAAATCATTTTCAATGTGAAAAATAATCTATAGTTTCTAAATATTTATATGTTCGCAATCTATGTTTTCTTACGAGTATTAAGCCAGCATTATGATGACAAAACTGTATTTAAATAATTAAAAAATGTTCAATATTAATAAAGTTATAAATTTTTAAATTTGCAAGTAATTTTTTAATTTTTGATGATTTTAAAACGTTTTTAACGGGGTTCTGACAGAGGAGGTTTCCTCCTTTTCTTTCCTCTTTCTTTTTTCTCGAAAATTGCATCGGCCCTATTCCGACCTTTTACTTTGTGTATTAAATAAAAGTTTAGCTTATTTTGAGTGTTTCATTTGGATCCCACAAAAAAACAAAAAAAATATATTATAGGTAAAAATACAAATTATAAACTTAATATTGAGCCATTAAATTTTTTTCATAAAAATAGGCATGATTTTGAAATATCATTCTATATTGTAGGTACACGTCTACTATACCGAAAATAACATTATTTCAGTAACAAACTAAGTTTTAACGCAAATAATTGCATTTTCATCTACATATTTTTAATTTCGCGCAAAAACGCCCGCAGCTGTCATTTCGTCTACGCGACGTAGAGCCTCAGTAAACATTGCATTGTGTCTATGGCAACGGTTCAAAGACACGGTGATGGGTACTGAGGCGTGACGTCATTCACTCTGACTGTTTGTTCAGTTAAAATGGCGGATTGCACAATTTAATACATTTATTTTATTGAAAATCTTATTAATCTCAATGTGTATATTAAAGCCTGGAATTGGCAAAAGATGAATGAAAGTAGAACGAACGCGGTGGAAATGCGGTCACTAAGACACTTGTATGGAAAATCTTCGGTCGATACAGTGAGGAATGAACAAATTAGAAGTGAATGTAATGTGGTAGATAGAATAAAGAAAGGAGTGCTGAGATGGTTTGGTCATGTGGAACGAATGAACGATAGAAGGATGGTTAAGAAAATATATGAGGCGGGTGTTGAAGACGACAGGAATACAGGGCGTCCGCGAAAGACCTGGCACGATCAGATACTACAAGTGTTTGAGGATGGCACTGTTAAAAGCCGCAACAACCGTAGAACTTGTATGAGAAGATGTATGAATGTGACCGAAGCAAAAGTAGTGTGGCTTTTAATCCTCTCTGCCTACCCCTGCGGGGAAATAGCATCATGGTTAGTTAGTTAGGTGTATAGACATAAAATTAGACATAAAATTACACGAAAAACACCAACACAACACTAGAATGGCTCAAAACACACGCCAAAACAAAAACAGGACAATCCCGACTAATTTGCAACGGACTAAAACTGTACAATGACCTGCCACAACAGACCAAACAACTGACCACTGACAAATTCAAAACAGATGTGACAAAAGTATTAAAACTCGGCCAACTATAAAAAAATGCCTTTGTATCTAAATTATATTATTATATTTTCTTATATTGAATCATGTAAAAATTTTACCCATAAACCTCTTAGGTTTCCATTACTTTTTAAATAAAATAAAAATAAAAATAAATATTAAAACCGGATAATTTTTTAGAATCCTTTCAAAATATTTTCTTCTCTAACTCTTTATACTTTAATTCTTTAATACTGTCGTCATGCCTATTGAGGGCTCGTTTTGAAAATCTGTCCCCCAAGGTGGTCTACACACGCTCGCACACTTCGCCACGAATGTACCGTAACAATCAAAATGTGGGTCGCGCGCCGGCCGGCAGGTACTGCCCCGCATGTGTGTGCGTGCGTTGCACACAGACGGGCGGCCGCTGGAATCCAGCAGCGGCTCCCTTCATCAGCGTGACGTCGTCGTCCAGTACTCCAGAAGTCCAACCTTGAACATCGTGGTCGTAGACGGCCTCGAACTGTTATCATCGATAACGCGTCATGTAATGGTCTTATTTTGAATCTGTAAGTCCCAAGCAATATTTTATCGACCTCTGTATCCCAGACAATCATCCGTATTCTGAAAATAACAATGTCTGGATCTTTAAGATCTTTATCCCAACACTTAATAGACGATAATAAAAATTAAAAATGTCCAGAGCGGATTTTGTAATTCTACGGCTCAAATACACTGTATTAAAAGATGATATAAGAAAGATTGTTTCTTACAAACGTATCAATTTCTTCATCCA
Source organism: Agrypnia vestita (assembly GCA_016648135.1). Classification (NCBI taxonomy): domain Eukaryota; kingdom Metazoa; phylum Arthropoda; class Insecta; order Trichoptera; family Phryganeidae; genus Agrypnia; species Agrypnia vestita. The sequence goes on along the minus strand of JADDOH010015966.1, from coordinate 19,600 downwards.
CAGCGTCCAGATGAAATATCAAGGCTAAACTTGTCATGACCGCGTTACCGCGTATTCAAATCTTCCCATCTTGACATTTGACAGATAACAATGTACATCTTTCTCCCTCCCTCTATATCTATCTCATGTAGAAACTTACAGAAACAAACACCGACGTAAAGCTATGTCTCGTTTGTTTTTAATTTTTATTATCGTCTGTTAAGTGTTGGGATAAAGATCTTAAAGATCCAGACGTGTTATTTTCAGAATCGGGCCGAATATCGCTGGAAGATGGCTCACACTGCGGTCAGCCGATCGGAGGCACTCTGCAGGCTGGTGGTACCAAGGAGACCTGGAGCCACCAAGTTTGCGGAACGTGCTTTCAGCTCTGCGGGCCCAGCTGTGTGGAGTCAGCTGCCTCCAGTGATCCATGGAGAACCAGGAACTCTTCAAGAAGAGCCTAAAAACTCATTTTTTCGGGATGTCGCACCTGTAAAGCGCCCTTGAAGCGTCTCTTACGCAAAAATGGCGCTATATAAATGTACATAAACATAAGCGTATTATCGCTGATGACTGATAGGGAGCGTCCACAAACTGCGAGGCCTATCAAGGAAAATACCACAAAATGTCTTCTGGAATTAATAGGAAAAAACTACGGGCTCTACCGATACTACCATCTCACAGATTATTAAATATCTTAAATTTGTAATATTTCTTCGACACTGCGTGGTATAAGTCTTTTAATATAAGTTTGCAATTGAGTTGGTGTGGGTCGTGCGTAATACGCGCATTGTTTCGTTGTGTTAAGTTTACAGATACGCCCCTCTCGTGTCCGTAAGCTTAACACAACGAAACAGTGCGCGTAATACGCACTGCACCAACATTAACTCAATTGCAAGCTTATGTGAAAAGACCTATACATGATTCTGAAATTATTCGTTTGTAATTTAAATGGTTTGTTTGCATATACTGTATTCATCAACATCTACAAATATGAAATATATAAATAAATAAAGTGGTGATCCTCAATCTGCCAATGTGGTAACTTTATCAACCCTGCGAAGAACCTTCACTAGAAATCGAATGTCGTATAAAGCAAGCCAGAGCTACATTCTTCCACACGAAGAAAGAATTGTCAAGTCGTGACCTTAACTTAAATTTGTGAATGAAATTTATTTTGGAACTAGCTGTAACCCGACAAAAATGACGGTACTTTTACATGCCGGTTCATAAGGAATAGGTATTTATTTATTTTATTTAAAAAAATCGTTAAAAAAAATCTTTAAAATATTGGAAAAAAAATACTATAAAGAAGTTACACGAAATTACGGGGACAGACAGACAAACAGACCGACGGACGGACGCACGGACAGACAGACAATGAAATTATTACGATTGGGATGTTTTTAAGTTTTTAAACGCACAATATAAAAAAATTTTCCTCTTTTAGTAGATCTGTTCTGTAGAAAACTACGCCTCCTGGGATGACTAGGTCCAGCTATCCCTCCATCTTTTCGGTGGTCTCCCGGTGGGCGTCGTCCAGAGGGGATTTCATTCGCTGCTGTATGCACGAGTCTGTCAATGCATTCCAGCTATGTGATCCTTCCAGAATCTCCTTCTGGATCTACTCCGTGCTATGTCCTCTATTTTGCAAGTTTTCCCTATGTCTAGACGATCAAGTCTAGTTTTTCCAGTATCTCAGCACTTTCATTTCAGATATTCTGAGGAGTCCTTTGTTACGGACAGTGTCAGCCCGCGTCTCGACAGCATATGTCATGATGTCATGACGCACACATGTCTTTATATCTTAAACGTGCTTTCACATGACGCACACATGTCTTTATATCTTAAACGTGCTTTCACATGACGCACACATGTCTTTATATCTTAAACGTGCTTTCACATGACGCACACATGTCTTTATATCTTAAACGTGCTTTCACATGACGCACACATGTCTTTATATCTTAAACGTGCTTTCAATACGCATATTTTTGTTCTTCCAAATAAAAATCTTGAGTCACCCTGACACGGTAGATGCTGAAAAAAAAGTATTTTTAAAACAAAACACGTTTTCTTCGACGGTTCATAAACAACGTTTACGAGAAGTGCTAGAATTATTTGTGACAAGTTGATCTTACGACCTCAGAATTGGAAAGCAAATGATTAAGGCAAATCGTCACACTTTTTACTGCTTTTAACTATAATATTTCAATGAAAGTGTGTTCTAATTTCGCGGTAAAAGTATAACACTGCATTTGGGAGAATGATAATGGATAGTATGTTTAAATATAAATTAAATCTTCTTTTGATGTACAGGGAGTAACTTCAGGGGAATTTTCTGTCAATATATATTTTAATTCGATGCTTTTTTCAAAATAAAAAAAATCGTGCTTCAGCGTGATGACTGCACGTGCCTGATAATTATAATTGTTAAAAATAAACTTACTTACTTACCATCACGCCGTTTCCCCGTGGGGGTAGGCAGAGAGGATAGAGCGCCACACTTTTCTGTCCTGACATACAACTCTCGTCTCATCCACATTCATACATCTTCGCATGCAAGCTCGCCGGTTGTTGAGCCTTCTAACGGGACCATCTTCCAGTATCTGGTTGATCTGGTCATGCCACGTCTTCCGCGGTCACCCTCTCTTTCTGGCGCCATCAACACTTGCATTATATATCTTTCTTACCATTTTTTCCTCATTCATTCGCTCAACATGCCCAAACCATCTGAGTGACCCTTTTTTAATTCTATTAATTATGCTAAGATCAGCTTTACATTCATTCCTAATATCTGCATTCTTAACTCTATCAGGCTTCGCTTCCATACATCAGTGTCGGTACCAGAATTCCATTATGTACCGCTAGTTTTGCTTCGGTAGACATATTTCTATTAGAAACTATTGCGTTCAAAGCACCGTTCACCCTTTTCCCCGCAGTCACTCTCCTTTCGATGTCTTTCTCAACATCCCTCTTCTATCGAACATACTTCCCAAGTACACACATTCCTGTTCCAAACATTCATTACCTACAAGAATTTCACACGTTGTCTTTCTTTCCTCTTTCTCGAAAACCATCACTTTTGACTTGTTTACGTTCATAATAAGGTCACTTTCCTTGCATACATCCTGCTTACTAGCCTCTGTAAGTCCTGTTCAAGAAGTCTCTTAATATTATTCAACATAACATCTCTAATATTCAACCTTATATTCATTTTATTTAATATTATGTACATTACAAACTAAGTGTTCAAGGCATACATATTATGAAAGTATATATATCAAAATAACAATATTTAATTAATTAAAAATAACATAAAATCTGGTCAAAGGTGTAGGAGAATCCCGCTTCGGAAAACCCCTTCAGACACATGGAATATATCAATACGCAAAGCGATATTGTTCAGCATAACCGTAGCTAATAACTAATAATAATAATTTTGTAGATATATTAGTGGCCAAAAATTCATTTTTGACTTGCATAGAAAATATTGACTTAGAAAATACTCTTCTAAAAATACAAAATTTAAATAAATACTTTTATTTTTTCAAGTATGCTTATTTTGAACGTAAACAAAAACTTCAAACGTCTCTCCTGTTAAATTTATTTTCTTTAGATGTCGATATAATTAATTAATAATTAAATTTATCGAATACTGGGTGTATTTAATATATTTTATACGGCCCATTTCAATCTCACGGTCAAACAGAGGCCACGCCCCCAACCCAAATTATTAACATATTTAAATTATGGAACAGTTATTGTGCGTCCGACCTGCCGAAGTGACATCGATATCGGTAGACGTCTAAAACAATCAATGGGATTTGTGCAAAGTTTGTTAGTTTTTGAAATTAATAAGTACCTAAATCTATGTACAGTTGAAATGCATTGAGGGCACCCGCGTCTAAGCAAGTCTCCCGCGCGGAAAGTTTTGAAAATGGCGTTGATTTAAGCAGTCAGTTGAAAGCCAGGCTGATGATGGCCGACAATGGAAACAGAAACAAAAGGCGGCGGCCGCGGCGAAGGCGAAAAGAGCGCCAAGCCCGCGAGCGCGGGAAAGCGGGGACGGTGTTGCCAGCGAAATTAAGAGCAGGTGGAAAAAAACACAACAAAACGGCGACCCACTTTTTTTCAGTACCTACGTGCGCGAGGGCCGAACTTCGAGAGAGCCGTTTCGGGCTCGGCGCAGCGCGGGGTGACGCGACGAAGCGATTTCGAAGCGGGCGCGCTTTTAATGGTAGAAAAAAGTTGATTTGTTTTTTATTTAAGTGCTTATATTTAGTTATTAACACATGCTCTTAATGCAACAATATATTTGATTAAAATCGTTTTTAATTTATATCCACCATTTATTGTTACACAGTCTTAACATATGCCTCGGAGACCTGGACATTAACTAAGCACGACGAAAAAAGACTAGACACGTTTGAAAGAAAAATCTTACGACGATTATATGAACCTATTAATGTCGGTCAAACATGGCGAAAAAGATACAACACCGAGCTCTATAACCTTTACCAGGACGTCAGCGTAGTCGAGTTCATTAAGATTAACAGATTGCGCTGGCTGGGACATCTACACCGCATGGGTGATCTGGAGCCCCCAAAAAGAGTGTTGTTTAATGACTCAATGGGTAGAAGAAGTCTCGGAAGACCGAAACTGCGGTGGTTAGATGGTGTCGTTGCGGACTGCCGGGCCCTGGGGCAGCTAAACTGGAAAATGGCAGCCAGCGACAGAGCAGCATGGAGGACTTTCTTGGAGGCAGCTAGGACCCACCAAGGGTTGTAACGCTGAAGATGGATGGATTTATTGTTTTTTTTACCGTACCGGTTTCAGTCTATCAATTAAAATATTCATTAAAGTAATAAAAACACTTTACCAACAAATGAAAACCGTAATATATCAATAACCAGTTAAATTACCTGTAATCATTTTAAACAGAGGGGAGATATGTAAGGGAGAAATACAATTCCACACTTATAGTACGAGATGTATTTCAGGCTTCCACAAACAAAACTGGCAGGAACACAAAATAGTTTGTACTATAAAGGTTGTAAACTGTTCAATGGACTGCCAGCAAATGTGAAAAAAGTAAACAGTCTCACTACTTTTTGAACATAATAGTGTGAACATAGTAGCGTAGTGTTGGTCCTGACGAAGAGACAGGTACCTCTCGAAACCGGTAGACCTAAAATCTGGTAGTGATTTATACAAATTTAACTAACGATCTGTTTTAATGTTTAACCACAAAGTAATATTAATAATAAGGGTGATATTCATTTTTAGTAATTTATTCTTTATTTTATAAATCATCTCGTCATGATCGTAGAACAATGACGGATGTGCAAAAAATTCCATTTTGACTTTTTTGGATCATTAAAAATTGAAAAAAAGAAGCCATCTTCTGGTATATTCTCATTAATTTAACCTCGTTATACGAAGTTGGTGTAACGACGGTTCTGATTTGTGATCGTAGAACAATTAAGCATGTGTAAAAAAGGTTATTGTTCTGCGCTGACTATATTTGAGATTTCAAAGGTATCCACTTTAAATAACTAACCCAAGTTTCAAAGGAAAATGTTTTGTAGTTATCGAGCTATGACATAAAGTGTATTTATGTAAATAAAAATTCAAACTGCTCTCCTGCAAACTTGAGAAAAATCACATGCGTCGTTATTCTACGATTATGGTGATCTTTATCTTTTCCACAAGTATCAGATATTCTAGGTTAAGCATGCCCGCGTTCTCGGAATCTCTTAATTCGGACACATCTCCCCTGCAGAGCTGCAAGCAGCGGCGAAGTGAGATGTGTTAATATCAAGACGCGGATAATTTCGTCCGAATTCGCCAATGACGCCGAATGTGGGATATGAGGATGGCGAGTCTTTGTCTCGCCAAACTAGATTAGTGTTGCGTGATGCGCGCACGTGATACTTCCGTGCGAAGTAAACCTGCTCCCATTGGTTTCGGTGATTGCGTGCCGAGATTCTAGACTATTGCGGATGCCAGATCTCGGAAATGGCGAATTACAAATGTAATTTATCAGCCATGCTGCGCTTACAAAAGAAATATAGGTGCTTTTGTGATAATTAATTAATTAATTTATTTATTTTTTTATTTACTTATTTATTTTTTTATTTATTTATTTATTTATTTATTTATTTATTTATTCGTTCGTTCGTTCGTTAGTTCGTTCGTTCGCTCGCTCACTCACTCACTCACTCACTCACTCACTCATTCACTCATTCACTCATTCATTCATTCATTCATTCATTTATTTATTTATTTATTTATTTATTTATTTATTTATTTATTTATTTATTTATTTATTTATTTATTTATTTATTTATTTATTTACTTATTTAACGCCCTTATGGGCTTTTACAAATATACAGAATATTTTTTTTAAAATAACATAAGACAGTTAAAATAATAATACAGTTAAAATTACAATAATAATAGTTAAAAGGTAATAATAATAATAATAATAATAATAATACAGAAAAACATAAGACAGATAAAATAATAATACAGTTAAAGATACAAATAATAATATTTAAAGGTAAAATAATAATACAGAAAAATTTATTGTCCATTTCCATTTCGTTGAGATGTAAACAATTGTATCAGCTTTGTCCTATACACAGTTATACTATCAGCAAAAATGTCAGCCGCCTTTGCATGTTCATTCCCTAATGAGTGTAATCTGGGATATTGTCTATTTCTGATATGAAACCTATTTAAGAATACGGGCTTTTAAATTTCTTTGAAAGATTCTAAAAATGTAGCCCATAAAAACCAAGTTTTTATTATACTCCCTCTCTCATTTACTAGTGGAAACAGGTTTGGCGCTTAACCTATGCGTTGGGCTCGAGTCGGGCGAAGCTACGAAAGGGATAAAAAATTTGCCAAAATCCAAAATTATTTTTTTATCTGGTTAAAAATTTGAAAAATCAAAAATTATACCATAAATTTTTTTTTAACGAAAATCTGATAAATGTTCTTGATCGTTGCCACAAGTCTACTTGCAAAGTTTCAGCTCGATTGGATCACGGGAAAAGGGTTAAAAATCGATCCAAAGTTTTTTCGTCAGACAAGCAGACGCCACGAGTCAAAAGAAAGGAAGTAAAAATTGAGGAGAATGCCACAGAATCGTAGGTTCCCGACCGGACCGGAATATTTTGGAAGAAACACATATGAACCAAAATACACCAGAAGTTTATCTTTATGATAATTGAAGACCCCATGGCAAAAAGTTGTTAACTAACATTTTTGTCAAAAATGAGTTAATAAGCCGTCTAAACTAAACATTGTACTCTCTTTCCATTGGAAAGTTCAGAACTTTAAAATAATTAGAACATGTTCAAATCATAGGGATGAACATGTTAACCACACTTTTTCATAAAAATCAAATCAGTTTCTAATGGAAAGAACATGTTATCTTCAATAATAACATGTTCATGCCATCATTCTGAAATTAACACGCCTTTTAATTTGATTGGAATATTTATGGTTAATATAAATTTTACTCTGGCAGTACTGTCATATATTTGTTTTTATTTGAAGACTTATAATATGTACTTATATATTATTTTTCAACAATTTTAAATGGTACATATCATGTTTTGTATTATTAATTAACACGCCAGGTATTTTATAATTTTGGTTAATGCATGGTAAAAACGGATAGCATTTGAAGGGTTGTTTGATGTTCGTGTTTTACCAATTTTAAAAAGGTGATATTCTATTAAAAATGAGTTCCAGTGGTTTTTAACTCTTTTTTTTTTTAAGGAAAATTAGTATATTTTTATTTTTTGGTGCATAAATGCGTATTTTTTACTTTGTAAATACTTTTTTGATATTTAAGTGACATAAATCAATAAAAATGAATCTTGAATTAGCAATAACACATATTTTTCAAAGGCGAAATGCAAATGTCTAATTATCTCAAAATGACTTAAATGTTAGTTAACAACTTCTTGCCATGGGGTCTTCAAATATTATAGCGCCGTTTTTGCGTGAAAGACTCTTCAAGGACGCTTTACAAGTGTGACATCTTGAAGAAGTGAGTTTTTGGCAGTGAGGTACAAGATACCCTATACAAAGCATCTGGAATACAAAATGCAAGATACTTTAAAATCAAGTGTTTCAAATAGCAGATACAAGTAACTTTCATGAACGGTATCTGAAATACTAGATACAAAATACGTATCTTCCAAATACTTTTTAAAGATAAAATCCTTTTGTAAGAAAACACATTTTATTGAATGTAAGTTTATTTTTTTACGTGAATTATCGCGCAAATGTGACAAGATAAAATATTATATTTTTAAGGTTTTAATTAAGACTTAAGTAAAACCAGTTCTTCAAACATTTTGTCGCTCATTTTTCTTCGATGAGGTCTCATTATAGGTACATCATTGGAAAAAAGTACCTTAGCAATCTCAGTATTTACAAAATACTAAGATACCAAAAGAATGTATCTAAATACAAGATACAAGATGGATATTCAAAAAAGTATTTCAGATATAAGATGAAAATCTCTGGTTTTTAGCCTCTTCATGAAAGATTCTTGATTTTCCATGGATCGCAACACTGGAGGCAGCTGATTCCACATAGCTGGGCCCGCAAAGCTGAAAGCACGTTCCGCAAACTTGGTGGCTCCAGGTCTCCTTAGCTTGCAGAGTGACTCCGATTCAGCTGACCAGTGATATCGTCCGGGATCCAGAGGTCCACCAAATGCTGTGGTGCATTCCTTTGAAGACTTTTGTGCACCATCAGAGAGAGGTTGAAATTTATCCGCTCCGGCAGGCGAAGCCAATGTAGCTGCTCCAGCATTGAGGATATCCGCCGATTGATGCCTTAAATATGAGTCTTGAAGCACCATTCAATTTTCTAGAACTCAAGAGGTTATAAATTGCGCGCAAAACGCGGTTATTATTATTATTTTTTATTTATTTCTTAAGTTAGTTAATATTACAGTTTGTATATTAACTAGTATTTAACACTATATATTCTTAAATCTATTACTAATATACTATCCATAATAACCTATATATTTACATTTACACCAATCTAATCTATGGTGCAATCTACAATTAATAATACATCTTATGCTCTACAATTCTATATTACTTTTACAATAATTATAGCATTTGTTTTTAAATTAATTCATCTTATTTATAATCTTCATGTTGTCTGGCATCTCATCATAATATATTTTTACACCTCTGTACGTTAGACAATTCTGTGTATTTTTTCTTATATGGTAATCTTATTCTAAAACATATTTAAAAGAAATGAACAATATAAATAAATGAACAATAGAAATGAACAATGATTAGTACACAAGCGAACAATAATAATTAGATAAAGTAAAATAAAGATAAATTATACCAGTATACCAAATAAATAACATAAGAAGACAAAATAAACCAAAAAAATAAATGTAATAGATAAAATTAAAACATATTTAAAAGGGGAACGAACAATAATTAGGACACTTTAACATAAATAAAGATATATAATTCATGGGGAACAAAACATAAATAAAAAATTCACTCCGTTAAACTGTAACTAATTATATTGGTATATTCCAAGTCCAAATAATTATTTAATTCGAGTTTGCTACGCCGAAAAACGTTTACGAATTCCGAGAATTCGTTTCCAAGGCGATGCATGCGTGCTAACGGTGAATTTAATGCATAGTTATTCCCGTGGGTCCCTAAAAATAAAACTTCGTGATGTCTCGTTTGTCTCGGTATATTACCCGAGACCACCTGAATCAGTTCAGGGCAGTCCGGCACGCGCCGAATATATAACACACATTTGTTTTACGGCTCATCACAGTGAGATGAGGTGCAGTGGAGATGAGGTGGAGTGGAGAGTGGAATGGAATAGAGAAGAGGTCCCTTAGATGTATGTGTGTAAATCCACGTATGATAGAGTAAAGAATGAAGATATAGGGAATGAATGTAAAGCTGATCGTAGCATAATACATAGAATAAAAATAGGGTCGCTCAGGTGGTTTGGGCATGATTTAGCGAATGAATGAGGAAAGAATGGTAAGAAGGATATATGATGCAAGTGTTGACGGCGCCAGAAAGAGAGGGCGACCACGGAAGACGTAGCATGACCAGATTAACCAGATACTGGAAGATGGTCCTGTTAGAAGCCTGAACTTGCATGCGAAGATGTATGAATGTAGACGAATCGAAAGTTGTATGTCGGGACAGAAGAGTATGGCGCTCTATCCTCTCTGCCTACCCCCACGGGGAAACGGCGTGATGGTAAGTTAGTTAGTTAGTTTCTCACCACACAGGCGGCCCGTGTCTCCTGCAGAAAACTACTGTGACTTCAATGTACCACGGGGTCACACTTTCTCTCGGTGGAAATCAGCTGTTAACTACGTCCAAATCAGCTACCTTCCGAATCACACAGAGAGTAATTAATGACCGGAATAAATACAGTAATACAAATTATTTCTGTTTAATTTATAGAAAGCCGCATCGTTCTTTGGCTGGCCTACTAAAATATTATTAGTCTACTACTATTTGGTTTATGCATAAGCTTTGTCGTTTTGTATTATTTATTTATTAATTTTTGTTCGATTTCCATCGGTTGTTATATAGGTACTGATACACATGCTTATTTTTGAGCATGCTCATTAGCATGCTTTAACGACTGTACACACTTGCTCGTTATGCTTTTTATGTTTGTTTGCTATATTTTATGCATGCTCATCCATGAGTATGCTCAAAACTAACAATCAAACACACATGCTTATTACTGGCATGCTCTTGTCTTAGAATAGAGACGCTCTTGTTCAAAATGGAAACTTTGTAACTGAAATAAGAAATTTAAGTGAACCAATAAATCAAAACAGTTCCCGAGCTTCCATCCGCACATTTTTATTTTAGTTTTTATAATTTTTACTGTAAGATTTGAATCATTCATGTCTTTAAATATAGCTTCATAAACAGTATTTCTTACTATTATTATTATTACGTAGCGATGACCGAGTATTCCACAGACATTCGTGATTCTTATAATAATTTATCAGTCGCCTATAAACTATTTTTTTATCGCTGGGTAAATCTATCGAGAAATTTCTGTTCAAATTTCGCACGTAGGTAAGTGTTTCGCTTAATTGATATGTACGTCACTAGTATCAATCACGCGTTGGTAACACCGATTATAACTCACACCATGGCCGCGGCACGGCTTCGCTTTTGTAGGAAACATGTTGGCTTTTCGATCATTCCAAACGTTTGTAGTTTGTTCCCGTCGCTTCCTGACTGTTCTAGGCTTTCTAATATTGTAACAATAAATATTTCACGCCTGGGAAAGTGAATGGTTTGTTTCTGTTGCCATAATACAGTTTTTACCGTAGTTTGTTCTCCAATGATTTAAGTCGAAAAGGCGTGGTGCTCTTTATTTTCATTGGTGTATTTTGCAGAATTAGTATTTCTTCTTGACTGGTCAGAGGCCAGAATATAACCTTAAACTTATAGCCAGGATGTTCAGAATCTATTCTGCTATCATGTGTCTGCCCTGAAGACAAAGGAAGGCAAAAGAGATGCGGTCGACCTCCAAGTACCTGCGATAAACTTTCTTCAAAGCCCCTTGGCAATTTTCCACCATCACGTCAGAGATGTTCACAAAAGGCAACAACTAAGTTGATAATATGATATGCTCTATAAACAGCGGAAATGACTCAAACGTTGGGCGTAGACGGGAGTCGCAAAGTGGGTTGCGCTGACCGGCAGGGCTGGCTCAACTGCTGACACAACTGCTGACTCAACTTCTGGCTCATCTTCTGGCTCAACTTCTGGCACAACTGCTGGCCATATACACCGACCCTTCGAGTTCAGCAGTGATCTAAGAGAAGGTATAAGTGGACCACAATCAAAGGACCATTCCCTAGCTTTGTCCGGTAAGAAGAGAGCGGGCAAGCCCGTATTACAAGCCTCAATATGATATTCCAAACAAATATATATATTTTTTTAGTTTAAAAAGGTTACTTAATTACTAGGGAAAAAAAATTGTGTGTTTTTGCATTGTAACAACACACATATTTTCTGCGCACATTCTTTTGAATGCGTTCTAGCTATAGTTAGTATCGTCAACAATTACATTGTCACGGAAGAGAAGGTTTTCCGAATAATTTGGATGCTTTTAGAAAGACACAAATATATACAAGAAGGTTCTGGACCTTCTTCAGACGATCGATATAAGATATATTCAATGTCACTAAAAATTATAATGTTATAAGGAAAAATCGAAAATTTAACAATCTGCACGTTTTTAGAAAGCTCTGAAGTCGCTCGAATACGCGAATATATACGAGAACGTTCGAGAAATGGAGGACCATGTAAACTGCGACTCAATCGCACAGTCGAGATCCGAGTGAACTGTGAATCCGTGCGATAGACAATGGAGCGAATAAAATATACTAGAGACCAGTGAAATATTCTAAAGAGAGAATTACTTACAGTATTACGATCTAGTGTTGTGTTGATTTACTTGTAAGTCACTGGAATTTACTGTAATTATTTATTGTAAGGAAATTAATTATAAGTCACATTAACGTTGCGGTGATCGTGTGAAAGTATTTATACATTTAAGTTAAATTTAATTTAAATTGATTCAATATTACATATAAAAAACGGCGGATAAAAAGCGTAAACATAAAACAAGGATCTTTTCATACTTACAAAAACTCTTCGCCGTGGTTCGCAAGGCTTCAGGATCTAAATCAACAACAGGAATTTTTCGTCTCACGTTCCATGGTATAGGACGCCAAAGTTACATCACTAGGCCATATAACACATCGACAAAGGCTAAATGAATCTCTTGAACCTTGTTGACATCTTAGAGATTGTGACGTATCTAGATGGACGTCTGTCGGAGCGTATGAAAGAGAAGGGAGATAGAAAAGGAAAATGGGTTGGAAAGGGACGCGGCGTGCGGGCGCGCGCCATTAAGAAACCCGGCACGAGAGCACGCACTAAGAGAGCTATCTAGAACCGTTAAACATATATTGTCGCCTATTTAATTGTAAATAGTTACGGATATTTTATACGAACCGTATGTTTTTCCGAGAAACGATTCTCGACGTTTCGTTGAATGCTTATTCAACGTCATCGGGAGGACGACCTTTACCCGCGGAGGTAGAGGGCGGACTGATTACTGCTTTCGTGGCCGCGAATTATGTGCACTTTGTTGTGGAGTGCTCACTTCTTCTACAATAGAGGTCGCCAGTGTGCAATATGTACTAGTTACGTCGGCGAATTTTACTGCGACGTCTCTCAAGGGTTGAATCAGTGTCGTTAGAACAGGGCGCCAGATACTTGATAGTTTGTAACTGTCATCTCTATTGAAATTGGGATGTTTGTATATTTCAATGGACTCCCTCACTAATCTGGGTATATATACAATAAATACCTCTACTACACCCTCTACCTCTGAGGGTAAAGGTCGTCCTCGTGATGACGTTGAATAAGCATTCAACGAAACGTCGAGAATCGTTTCTCGGAAAAACATACGGTTCGTATAAAGTATCCGCAACTATTTACAGTTAAATATGTCTAACGACCGTAATAACAACCTTAACTCTTTAATATTGTTACCTGTTTGTAAGAGACCAATAAATCTCAGAAGAAACTCCAGGACTTTCAAACAGGATCCCAGATTCCCGACAAAGTTCCTTCCTGGGCAAAGGTACATTACAGACATGAATCACATAATATGCATCCAATGCATTCTCCCATGCATATCCTGTATAATATTATCACGCAGGCACGTGCAGTGGGAACATTGATGCATGACTTTTTTGTAAACGTATATTTTGGAAAAAAAAAAGGAATTAAATATTTATGCGACAAATTATTATGGTATATCAAAGTAGGAATACTATGATAATAATTGGCATAGAAATATTACGAAATAAATATTGTATTCCGATTTTTTTCTAAATAATTGGTTACGTAAAAGTCATGAAGCGATGTTCCCACTGCACGCCCCTGTTATCATGTGACTAAATAAATGTAAATAATTACACGTATTCGACGATTTACAATACTCTGCACGTTTTACAGTAAATTAAAAATCACTAGAAACGTTTAGAAGTCAGTCAATCACAAGCGAAACTTCGCGAAATGACATTCCGTATATACAGTTCGGCAACATAACCGCTGCGCGAACAGTTGTTTATAACAGCAAAAAAGACTGTCGATTTGAGTGCGGGAATTGACCAGCGATATCGACGTGTGAGAAGTGTTCGATGCTGATCAGAGTCATACAAACGACGCGAATCAAAATTTTTAGATACAAGTAAAAGATTCTCGAGTGACTAGTGTGAGATTTAGTGCGAATTACAGAATAGATCTCCAGTTTCGTGTCCAATGATTTTAGTTGGTTAGTAAAACTTTAATTTCAAGTGTTTGATTTGTCTTCGACCGTCGCGATTCTGTGACCTTGATCAAGGAGCCCAGGACGACGCGCATGACAGCTGGTGCTGATGGCAGGTGCTCCACATCACGAGAGGTCGGACTATGTCACCGAAACTTGGTGCAGCCCTGAAGAGGCCATGCAATTTTCTATAGAAAGCCGACGTAAATAGTTGAAGGTTACTGCGCTGGTTGCAGACAGATCAATAATTCCAATACATACACCTGGCGACAGATTAATCCGTGACGTCAAGGCTAGTGTATTCCGTATGCAGGGGGTACCAGAGCTAGCAGCAGAAACTTGGCCGGTAGATTGCTGCCTATGTTATGGGTCTAAAATGTTTAAGCAACCATGGCCATTTAATATCAATAGTTATGGAGATGTGCAATACAAAGATTGCATTTTTTTTTCAATTTTTCTGAATTTTTTTGCAAAAATTTGCAATTTTTTAAATTTTTCCTAGGTTTTTATCATTTTATTCAACTTGTATTAAAGGGAATGAACTTTTCATAATCGACATAAGTTAATGTTATGATTATTCAACTTTTTGCAAAAAATAATTCGGAAATATTGAAAAAAAAAAATGCAATCTTTGATACTGCATATCTGCATAACTATTGATATTAGGCCATGGTTGCTCGAACATTTTAGACTCGTAACATAGTCAGGAATCTACCTGCCAAGTTTCTGCTGCTAGCTCTGGTACATCCTGTATGCAAGGTCATGTCTGCATGTCTGCATAACTGTTGATATTGGGCCATGGTTGCTTGAACATTTTAGACTCGTAACATAGGTAGGAATCTACCGGCCAAATTTCTGCTGCTAGCTCTGGTACACCCTGTATACAAGGTCAATCCAAAGCAAATCGCCGAATTCGTGAGGGATAATAACAAGAATACGAATGGGAAATACACAGGGAGTAGCTTGTTGGTCTTGTGGTTAGGACACTGGCCTCGTGATCCAAAGGTTGCGGGTTCGAACCTCACTCCAGACTAGCAAGTTAGTCCTATTTTCATAGCACAAGCGTTTAGCTTAGTTTGAAAATAGTAAGAATATTGATGTGACACGTATTCCGTGTTCACATCTCTATTTAAAAAAAAAAATAAAAAAAAAAAAAAAAAAAAAATAGGAATGATACCAAGTGGACTTGGATACGAGAAAATGGAATCTCTTCTTACTTGTCGTAATATTTCATTTCATTTTACTTTCCTCCTTCTAGAGTACCATCACTTTTGACTTCTTAACTAAAAAATATTTGAATAATCAGGGTTTTATAGAATACTAGCTGTTCATACCCGGCGTTGCAGGGGTTAAGGATTATGTTTAAAATAAATTTGTGAGGGTAAACAAAGGTTTGATTCGAACGGTATAGATTTGCATCAAAAATATATCAGCGGAAGGGATGGGTTAAAAGAATAGGGGGGAAATGTCGCGTATGTTACCCGCCGAGTCCTTAAAAATAAGTTTCCAAATTCTGAGTTTGATTGGTCAAACTGTACAGATTTGCATCGAAAATATATCAGGGGACGGGAAGGGTTTAAAGAATGGGGGAGAAATGTCGCATATGTTGCCTATGTTACCCGTCGGGTTCTAAAGCATGAGTATACAAAATTTGAATCAAATCGGACAAACGGTGTAGATTTGAATAGAGAACAGACAGACATTGAGTTTTATAGTTATAATAAAATATAAATATACATAAATTGAAATGTTCTAAAACATGTAATATTAAAAATAATAAACTTCTTAAGAATAAAAATGTTAATCAATTAAAAAGAGACTATGTACTTACGATAGAATGAAGATCCGTTGGTTCGAATCCCGGTAGCAGCTAAATTATTTTTCGTTTATTTGATTTCTCTGTATGTCTTTTCTAATTGATTAATAAAAATTTGTTTTATATATATTTCAATTCTTCTACTACATTGTGTGGTTGGTTGGAAGAAATTAGCATACTTACTTACTTACCATCACGCCATTTCCCCACGAGGATATGCATAGAGGATAGAGCGCGACACTCATCTATCCCGACACAAAATTCTCGCCTCATCCACATTCACACATCTTCGCATGCTTACCACGTCTTCTTCTCTTTCTGGTGCCGTCAACACTTGCGTCATATATTTACGTGCCTAAACTATCTGAGCGACCCTTTTTTGATTCTGTTAACTATGCAAAGCTCAGCTTTACTTTCTTTCTTAACATCTTCTTTCGTAAATGGATTTGCCACACATGTGTCTAAGTCTACTTTCATTCCTCTTCTGCCAGCCTCGAGAAATTGGCAACTGGCAATAAACCCGCCATTGTAATCATTTGTTTACATATGATACAAAAAGGTAACCCATAAAAACCAAGTTTTTATTATACTCCCTTCCTTATTTGTATTGTTTCCAATTTGATATTCTATCAACATATTCCTCTTGTTTTAAGTCCATGTGGAAAATCTATTCCACGTATATTTTTATCCTTAAAACTTATAGAATATTGAATACGTAATAATTAGTACAGGGGGGCACGGCGTCGGCGAAATCGGTGAATCGGACCCATGGCTCGAGTCAGACTATTGCCTGCCCAACATAACTTGGCGTGCGGCAGGATTGGAACTAAAACCAATACATTCAGTACAATTTTGTATTTGGTCGGGAGCTGTGACATCTTGATTACCAATATACACTAATTAGTATGTCCAAAACAGTCCGGGGTGGTGCAAGAACAATTGCCAATGAAGTATTAAAGTTTTGCGAAGCTGAAAAGCAAATAATGGACCGATATTACCGTCTGACAGTTTGACAGATAGAGCGGCCGCCGCGGAGCGCGCTGTTACCCGAACAAATTTATATTGAAGGCTCTGACACTGGTCACCGGACATTCAGTACATTATGTATTGTGTAATAAATTTACAACCTGGCAACTTCTGTTTCGCGACAGGGGCGACCTCCCTCGCACGCCAAGTTATCGTGGTGGCACTCTAGTTGAAACAGGATTCACGCCTTCTCCAAGCGTCGGGCTCCTTTCTCATTCATATGGTTTACAATTTGAAAAAACCGTTAAAATTTCGTAAAATCCAAAATTATACTACAATTAATTTTTTTTAAATAAAATTTGTTAGATCATTTTTATCGTCGCCACAAGTCTGCCTGCAAAGTTTCAGATCGATTGGAAAACGGGAAAAGGGTTAAAAATCGATCCAAAGTTTTGGCTAAATCCAAGATAATGGTCCCATTGCATATTCAATGAATATGAGTATTTCACTATATTATTGAATGTGCTAATAACAAAATGAAAGATAATTTACGTTTAAATAGTAAGTATTAAATAAGATATTACACTTTAAAGTTCCGAAAAATGCAAAAAAAAAATTTGACATTTCATAGGCAATATATGAAGTTAGATTAGGTTATGTTATTAGGTTTGGTTTGTTTAATTTAGATTACGATTATTTTAGTTAGATTAAATTAACAGGACGTTAAATTATATAGTGAAATACTTATTTTCATTGTATGAACAACGGGACCATCATCTTGGATTATTCCAAAAGTAGACCCCTAATTCTGCTCCAATCGTCTGCCTGATACCTGCGCTCCTGTCCTCGAGTCTTGTCCAGCTGCGAGGTGCGTCCAGCTCAGAGTTCAACGTCACCCGGAGACCACGACCGGGTCGTCTCGGATGTCCAGGTCGTGGCCTCTTATTATTCAACCGTCGGGCGGTCGGATGGCACTTACCGTTGGCACAAGTCATGACTGAGGACCGGTTGATTGGTTTTTTGTGGCTGGCGGACCGGACGAAACCCACCTGGTCGCATTCTACGAGGCGGGCCTGGCACACTTCGCAGTCGTAATAAAAAGGTAACACATGTTACCACCATTGACTTATTGCTGGAATATATCCGACATCGTTATATCACAGCTTTTAACGGAGAATATCTGTCAAGGTTCGCAATCGTAATAAAAAGGTAACACACGTTACAACCATTGACCCATTGCTGGAATATAACCGACATCGTTATATCACAGTTTTTTATTTATTTATTTATTTATGGGAAACTAACAGTACATATAAAGAGATTATACATGATTATTGAACAGTATAGAGACCATCTTACAAGTTTCCACAGAATTAACCTGTTGTGTTTTAACATAAAGCAACAATAACTTGAGTTATAGAATAAAAAACAAAAAAAGTGAAAGTTTTAAGTTATGGACAAACTATGGGAGTCAAAGAATTAGAGGTAAAAGGAGAATAAGGAATGGATAGGAAAGGACAAATCTACTTAGTAAAAAGTACAAGAGATAAGAATAAAAAGAAGTGCAAAAGATATATGTATAGCATAAAGATATCTGATCAATACATCTGCATATTAATGGAGAATATCTGTTAAGGTTGTCACGTCGTACAAGAAACGCAAACAAAATAAGTATTCCAAATAGAAAAAAGTAACCCATAAAAACCAAGTTTTTATTATACTCCCTTTCTCATTTACCAGTTGAAACTTTTTTTTTTCGCTTAACACAATGTTACAACCATTAAATACCTATTGCTGGAATATAACCGACATCGTTAGATCACAGCTTTTAATGGAGAATATCTGTCAAGGTTCGCAATCTTAATAAAAAGGTAACACATGTTACAACCATTAACCCATTGCTGGAATACATCCGACATCGTTATATCAAAGCTTTTAATGGAGAATACCTGTTAAGGTTCGCAATCGTAATAAAAAGGTAACACATGTTACAACCATTGACCTATTGCTGGAATATAACCAACATCGTTATATCACAGCCTTTAATGGAGAATATCTGTTAAGGTTCGTATTCGTAATAAAAAGTTAGCACATGTTACAACCATTGACCCATTGCTGGAATATAACCGACATCGTTATATCACAGCTATTAACGGAGAATATCTGTTAAGGATCGCAATGGTAATAATAAGGTAACACATGTTACAACCTATTGCTGGAATATAACCGACATCGTTAAGAGTGCAAACACTCTGTCACTTTTTTTTTTTAAATGGTTAAGGGTGTTATGCAGACTGATGGAAGTGATATCCAAATGTCTTTGGTGTCCATTCTGTCATAGTCAGTGTGGACACCCTACTCTTAACTTTTTACACAACACTATTGGAGAGGACATTATTGTCACCTGCATTTGCACAAATACCC
>JADDOH010015965.1:0-10248 GCA_016648135.1 Agrypnia vestita | reverse complement strand
TGGAGATACGTCGATGACGTGTTTGCAATCTGGCCGCATGGTGAAGACAAACTAGGTGATTTTTTGGGACACCTTAATTCACTACATAAGAACCTGAAGTTCACCATGGAGATAGAGAAAGACAACGTGCTGCCTTTTCTTGATGTTGAAATAAAAAAGAAAGCCGATGGGAGTTTCGGACACAGAGTGTATAGGAAGCCTACACATACCAACCGTTATCTACATGCGAACTTCCACCATCATCCTGCTCAAAAAAGAGGTCTCATCAACACTTTGGCCACGAGAGCCAAAAGGATATGCCAAGATGAATATCTACAGGAGGAAATGATAACACTCAGCGACGCACTGGAAGGCAATGGTTACCAGAAGCGACAGATACAACGCGTCATAAGTACGAGGTCTGTTCGCCCTAAAAAACATACAGAACCTGATTGCAAAGGCATCGCCTTTCTGCCTTTTGTCCAAAGCGTTACAGACAGAATTGCCAGAGCCCTCAAGAAAAGAGACATTAAGACAGTTTTTGGTGCCAACTTCAAAATTAAAGATATGTTGAGATCAGCAAAGGATCGAGATCGCTTAGAAACGGACGGTGTGTTTTGGTATAGAATAGATGTCAGCAAGACTGGATAAATAAATTAAAGTATACGGGGGGCAAACGGCGCGTACCATTTCCAAAAGGGTCAACGAGCACAAACGGGCATGCAAACTCGGTCATCCAGAAAAATCAGCACTGGCTGAGCATTTTCTGGATACCGGCCATCATTTTGCATTCGAACCGAAAATCTTTGGAAAGCCTAAGAGTCACCATGCGCGTCTTATTAAGGAAGCACTAGAAATTTACAAGCATCCGATAAACATTAATAGAGATGATGGTCTCAAATTAAAAACATCTTGGTATCCAGCGCTTCAAAGTCATTCTCGTCGCAGACTCCGCAGAGATAGTGATCAGACAACAGATGAATCATACATACAACACAATACAAACACATCATGACTTCGGCACGGTATTGCAAGCCGATACTTAACCACAACACCAACATTCAAGACAACACATCAGCCCTGATGATGGACCCTGCAATGGGATCCGAAACGTCGGCCCGAAAGGTCGTAACAACACGGCATAATACCCCAGTAAACACAAACTTGAACATAATCTGTCCGTACCCGTTGTTGTTGCTCGGAGTTCAGATTTATTTAAAATTTAAGGCATTATTTTAAGGAGTGGATTGGTCTTCGTTTTGCCAAGATTTCAAATATAATATATTCAGAATAGTCCACGCCGGCAATGGGTGAGATGCCCGGGATCTGTTGGGGGTGGAGGGTCTTCAGAGTCATAAAGAGTAACAAAACAAAATTCTAATTGGATGGCATTCAACATAATATAATAAACATTTACCGTATCGTATCATATTTATAAATCGTACATCGGCAGAAGGAATAAACAGAGAAGATGGATTAATGACTAGGTTTTGCGCAGGGTTTTAGAGAGTAATTATAAAAAATCTAGTTACAGTTATAGTCTATATATGTACATATAATAAGGGCGTACAGTGAGAACCTCGAAGCATGATGTTTATGTAAACATATATCTTGAAAAAAAAAAATATATATATATCTCGTAACATTCATCTTCGTCTTCTTCTTTTGTTAGATCTTGATCTGTATTCACAGTCAGTTCTGGTCTTGTGACGAGGACGTCCAGCTCTCTCTCCATCTCTTTGGTGGTCTCCCTGGCGGTCGGCGCCTTGGGAAGTATTGTCTGGTCCATTGCCTCGACATGGTCTCTATGACTTTTTCTGCCTGCTCCATGTTACAATGTTAGCCCAGGCAATGAAGGCCAAAAATGAGCTCATGTCGGAACAAATTAGAGACAAGCTGAATTTTTGCCAGTTGTTAGAACCTAATTAGAGGAGTATTTCCTCAAAAGTCCCCGCCCCTCCCCCTTGTGCTCTCTTCCCCAACCCCCCTTAAACATAAAATTCCATGTTTTTGAGTTTTTGCTCATATCTCCGTCATTATTTAAAATATACATATATTTTTTTTACCATTTTATTTCTCAATATCTATTCTTTAAAAAAGATTATTTAACATTTTTCTGTAAACATAATACTTTCATGAGAATTCACTAAAATACTTGAAATTTTTACTAAAATAAAATTTCAAGCTTTTTAATAATGGTCCATATTCTCTTATTATTTGAGCAAAATAATTTTTTTTAAACTTTTTATTCCTTAACATCTGTTCTTTAAAAAAGCCTATTTAACATTTTTCTATAAACATAATATTTTCATGACAATTCACTAAAATACTTCAAATTGTCATTAACAATAAATTTCAAGCTTTTTAGGTATGGCCCATATTCTGTTATTATTTAAGTAAAAAATTATATTTTTTCCCTTTTTATTCCTTAACATCTTTATTTTAAATTATTTTCATGAGAATTCATTAGTTAAAATTTAGTTAAAATAATTTTAATCCTTAGAATATCAACCAAATAAAACAAGCTTGACCTTTTTTCTAGACTTACTATTTTATTCGTAATTACCTGAATTATTTGGTCTTTTAATTTTTATATTTAGAAAAATGTAAAAGTAGATCGAAACAATTTTTAAGCATTTCAGTAGTATTCATATAAATAGTATTCGAACGTGAACAATAATAAGTGCGCAGCTAAGTCTCCCCTCCCCTCCCTACACCTCTACACCTCTAATTACTGTATAATAGCTGTAAGACCTAGATCCTTTTTTTCGCCCCTACACATTAGATTAACACTTACACTTCGTCTTTTGTATGGGTCCAGACATTTACTCAACATGCTTTCTTCAATGGGTGTCTGTGCGTCCTATTATGACGTATCAACATATTATAATAATGCATTGATAAGTACAGGATCGAAAAAGTAAATGAAGGTACCTTTCTCCAACATGTTTTTGACAACACTGATATCAACATTCGAACATAAATATATTTTTTTTTTCATACATTATTAAAGTAAAAACAAAACGATATTATCTCTGAAATTGAATCCGCGATCTCGGCACAGTTAACAATTTTTATGAATCCCAAAATTATTATATATTTGGGGTTTATATTTTGTATTAATTTCGGGGAACCCACCTAAATTATATAAGTAGGTACTGAATAATGAACCCTTTTTTATCACATTAAAATAAAAAAAAGTGTTATATTTGCACGAGAGGATAGAAACAGAAAAAAATGCACGTAATAATCGCGGATTTTACACCTCCAAAATCAAATCACCTCCTTTCCGTCGCGCAGTTACCGTCGGTATGTCAGTAGCTCCAAGTTCAGTTACGCCCATGCTGGTGTTTTAGCCCAGGTTGGTGCCACGCAGATCATATTGAGTGAGTAATTAAATCAATTTGAAAATCCATTGCGGCCCGTCAGTGCGTACGTCAGTATTAACATTATTTTTTGTATTTTGTGTTTTTTTTTGCAGAAACATTAATTAAAATAAAACGTCGTCATCTAAAAATAAGCGAAGAATTAATTAAGAGTAATCTCGCCCATCAAAGACCGCTAGGGTCGTAAAACCTTCAAATGAAGATTTTGAAGGCGTTATGTTTTCATGGCTTGAATCTGAAGGATCTAGTGACTCTAAAGCAGATGACGTTGGAGACAACTTTGTACCTAACAGTTTGATATGGACACCGATACTGTAGACGCCTACTTTGAAGATATAAACCAGCAGCACGAATCATTATTTGATGAGGACACTGTTCTTTTATCAAACTTTGAATAGATGGAAAGAACGATATTAATGGGCTAAATCTGCTCCGACTCGGGCTGTAAGGACTCCCCAACATAACATTATAATTCGCCAAACTACATTTATTAACTGGCTCGAAAACTGGTGTTAGAGCACATGCAAAGAAGAATTTATAATTTGAAACTGCCACGTGAACTACGTATGAAAGGGTTTTGGGAGCAGACAAGCCAGAAAATCCCCAGAATCGAGCTGATGGGGCAGATGAAGAAAAATTTCGGAAGAACTGCACGTCGTGTCCAAAAAAACCTAATCTACTTAATAAGTGCTATTCGTGAAAAAACTATCTCTGCTTTCAATGCACAAAACAAGTCTACCCAAATTATGCCTAAATTTTAAGAAACTTTGATCATGCGCCTTTTTTTCGTTACGAGTGAATATTTTTAAAGTTTGTTTTTTATAGTTTCTTGTTTTCTAATATTAAATAAAAAGTATTATTTTTGTTGATTTGGATCGAATTTCGAATTCGAATGTCTCACTTAAAATTTTTCCTACAAAAATAAATCTGATTTATTAATTAAGGTTAATATATAAATAAATAATCTGTAATTGCAGTTTGATTTTTTTCCACAAAAAAAATATTGTTCTTCAAATTTGTATTTAAAACATTCACATAAATAGCGTTTTTTAAACTTAGAATTTATTTAAATATAGCGAGCCTGAGAGACCTTACGTCAGTCTTAGTGTTACGAAAAACTGACGTCAGCACTTAAAGGATAAATATGATTATGATAACTAACACGATTTTCGAAAAAAAATGACATTAATTGCACACAATGAGAAGACATATTCTATATGGATAAATAATAAATAAAATACATTATTTACCTATCATTTTTTTGTTTGTACTTAATAGTTAAATAGTCTATGAATACTCAAATTTTTACTCATTTGACACAAAATAACGTTTTTAATCGACATAATAACAAAACAAAATTAAATTATAAGTAAACAAAAGTATAATTATCGTAGAGATCAACTAACCTTATCAATAATGGCACTATATTATAAGAACTCTACAATCACATAGTTTATTTACGTTTTCTTTATTAATTTATTTTCTTATACGATAAAAAGTACTCATATCAGATGTAATAAACATAAGGGAGTGATTTTTTTAAATAGATAATTAAAAAAATAATTATAATTAATTAAATAATTAAAAATTGATTGCTAAAAATCATGTCGTAAAAGAAAATAATATAAATTTAGTAGAAAACTCAAGTAAAAAGACAAGGTAAGAATAGAACAACTAAGAACAATAGTAAAATTTTAAATGTAACAAATTAACAATAATTCAATTTTAATTGTATTTATATTATATTTATTTTTAGATCAATAAACTGTATAAAACTAAATCAATATCACTACGACAGGGGCTATATATACAGGGCGCAATAGAGCTAGTCAACAATACTGCACAGGTAGATTCATACCTAAATTATTTATCGAAAATGAGCCTTGACTGATTTGACAAGCCAATTTGACAAGCAACAGTGATCTAATTTCAACAGTTTTGTAGATAACACAACAATAACAGTTTTGATGATGGACCCTGCAATGCGATCTGAAACGTTGGCCAGAAACGTCGTAATAACACGGCACAATATCCCAGAAGACACAAACTAGAAGGTTATGGAGATATGATTTTTGTTGTAGATTTCGATTTTTAATTAATTAAATACTGTGCACGATCTATTAGTGATACGGTTCTGTAAAAACATAATTAAATCGTCTTAGAAAATGAGAATTTATGTTAAACCCCATTTGAATCAGTATCATAGCTTGATCCATCTTCA
This sequence comes from Agrypnia vestita, assembly GCA_016648135.1. Lineage (NCBI taxonomy): Eukaryota > Metazoa > Arthropoda > Insecta > Trichoptera > Phryganeidae > Agrypnia > Agrypnia vestita. The sequence continues at coordinate 4,662 of JADDOH010015965.1, read as the reverse complement.
CGCGATGGTAAACCCTCTTCCCCGCCGTCACTCGGTCACTGGGTCACTGGTCCTTGTTGTCTTTGTTGTTTTAGTCTTGAAAATTAGTTTATTGACCCATCATAAATCTGAAATAGTGTCTCTTATAAACGATCTCCAATGGTTCTCAAAACTAAGATGACAATTTACTTTTATTGAAACATATAACTGTATTAGACTTTCTTTTTAGTGTCATCGTTATCGTAAAAATCTCACAATCTTACTATTCCATTTTTTCACGTTTTTATGAATCGATAATTAACAAAATTGTTAAAGCGTCCATGGATTTTGCTACAAAAATATCTATACCCGGTAAAAAAAAGGATTATTGTAAAAATTGTTGTTGATGACTTTTATTTGGGAGTCATCAGGCAAAAAGTGCGTAAATTTTACACATTTACTCGTTTGTCTATCAGATAAACACGGTGTTGGTAAATATATGGCTATTTTTGTGCTGGATGTACTGGATCTTCTACGACTTATCCGCCACAATATAGTATTAACATTTAATATATTCTTTAACGTATCTCTTGTTTTTGGAACCCACCATCTTCATCAACTTGGTTTATACTAGTATTTCATTTGAAGCATACATTTTTACCAAAATGGGTTGTTTTATTGACGAAAATTGAAAAAATCTATCCTTCGAACGATTACTTCGATGAGTTACTATAAATCAAGTCGATACACGTGACCCTAGCCCGATTGTTATTCTTAAATGTTACTAAGTTAACATAGAGGTCACGATCTTTAGGTATGAGACCAAATAAAAGGATATTATTGTTTGTGTTTTTTTCTCCAGGTAAGTTGGACGATCTATACATTTATTGATTCATAAATATTTATAGTCCTAACATATTTCACAAAGAAAACTAATAAAATAACTTAAAATAATAATAAAGCAACTTGAAGCAAAATGACAATTTGTCGATTCGGACGTAAAAAGAAAAAGAAATCCTTTAAACAGTTAAAACCCGGAAATAACAATTTTGTGGCCATATCGTTGAAGACCCAGATAAATATCACATCCTGCGTATCATTATAAAAGGCAAAATAATTACCAGAGGAGATCCTTAAAACGACGAACATTCTTGCTGAAAAATCTAACGCCATGGTTCTGGGTGATCATAGTCTTCTTCGAGTGGTCGTGTACAAATAAAATAATAATCGCCATAATGTTTTAAAATTTTCAAAACCATTTCTGCAGCCTTATTCCTCACTTCACGCTTGCCAGGAATATTGCTAACTCGAGCAGTCTAAATGTTGCGTCCGTAACACTCACGAACGTACCGCTTGGACTGCTCACGTTAACGACGTGCCTCGCAATCGCGAAACTCTGAATGAGACTTGTTTTATATACGCGCATATACTCTTGACAAAACGATGATGCACTTAAATTTTCAATTTTTAATCTGTAAAGTTACAATCAATATTGATGTTGTAAAGAAAGTATATAACACTTGCTCTAGTCCTACATTCCAAACTCCAGTTTTATCACAAACTGAATTTATTCATTAAACAACATATTATAAATTGACTGTTTTATAAAGTGCCAGTTTAGACCTCACACTAGATTCCAGTTCTAGAACTGTAAATTTCTAAAAACCAAATCTATTAATCAATTAGAAAGACATATAGAAAGATCAAATCATCGAAAAAATATTTGGCTGTAATAATTTTTAATACGCCATTTAAAACATCGTCCTTGTGTCATTATTTAAAGTAGGGCTATAAATTAAATTGAATTTGTTTACAATCCTCGTATATTCTCTTAAAATTGAAATGTCTAGAATACTCCACAATCTCGTCATCTCTGGAAAGTTTCACAAGTCTCTAAAACGTCTTAAGGATCTAGAAGGCAGTGTTACCTATAAATACAAAGGCGTTACGCGACTCGTGGGTCAATCACTCGTGATGATTATAACCCACGCAATATTAACAACAGAGCGAGTGCAGTATGATTTGCATATATTCCAGATATAATAAATAAAGCAAATTCCTGCCGGGGCAAAAAGTTTTTCTACGTGCGAATATTGAATGAAGTTTACTAAAAAGTGACTGAAGCAATAAAAACAGCATGCAATAGCGCGAATTAAGGAACAGTGTAGTAAATATGTGAAATATTCAGGAAACATTTAGTGACTATAAAATAAAGAACAGTACTTCGATTTAATTCATGTGCAGTGAATTTTTGCAAAATAAATAAAAGTTTAAAATGATCAAGTATTTTTTATTTGTCTCCCATAGCCACGTCCCGCGAAAATGCGTTCAATTCATATATATAACGGTATTGAATGTATATAAAAACATTGTTCTATTTTAACATTATTTTAAGTAGAACTATAAATTAAACCAATTTCGTTTACTTTCCTCGTATTGTCCCTTTAGAGGTAAAACTGGGTAACCGCAATATTCGCTAAAATGAATTATAAATAAAAATATTCATATTTCCGTATTCCATCTCCTTTTCTGGTAAAATTAGTAAGTGAATATTCCGCCACTATTTATAGTTATAAAACTCATATCTCGAATATTTTCAGTTATTTTAATATCACATTTTGAATATTAAACTTCATTATCTCAAACATATTTTATTATTAATTTATCATAATGTCATCATGTGTATTATGTAAAAACTTGCTAATCAAGAATTCATTCCTAAATTGTAGATATTTATTTATTTGCAATAGTCTTTATTTTGTTCTAATATTATTTACAATTAATTTTATCATTAAGGTATTGTTTATTATTAATAAATAATAAATAAAAACCGTATCACGTATTGTGGAAAACAAGTTAATCTAATGCTCATTCCTAAATTGTATTTATTGATTTGCGTTCGTCACTTTATTGTTCTGAATATTATTTATAATTTATGTTATCATTATTTTACCTAACTATTAATTTATCATAAAAAAGTGTAGTGTATATTCATAAAATATTCATAATTTGTACTTCTTTGTCGCTCAATGACCCTTGTATATTGGGTTCAATAATGACCCGTTGACGGTCTGTTTGATAAAAAATAAAAATAAAATAAAATCTCGTAACTACTCGGTCACTTAGTGAGTTTCTAAAGGGACGGTATATTCTCTAAAAATTAATAGTACCTATAACCCATACATTGAACGGCACGCGGTTGCGTAAATTTCTAAGACTTAATTATTTCTTTGGAGGTGTTCCCGATTTCCCTCCACGGCCATTAAGCCAGGCGGTACGAGAGTAAATAGGTTCGGCAGAATTAAATGAACCATCGAGCAATATAAACAGCTTTGGTCGGCGGTAAGCAAATGTGATGGTCAGACCGCACAGCTCCTCGTGACCTGGCGAATGACCGAATTCGCACCATTGTGCTCCTGAATATTTCAGGATACGATTCAATTTCAAGGAAGGGTGTGGCTGCGATTGAATATGTACCGAATTCATCTCAAGGGCCTCGTTGAAAATTAAATAATTTGGTCTAACGCGAGGCGATATCATTTGTTTCGATTTCGTTACAAATTTGAATTAATACTACATATTTTGAGCACTGTGAAATAACGCTCGCCGTTGTTCTTGTTAAAATCAATATCAGCATATTCTTCCATATTTTATATTAGTGCCAAAAAATATAAAAATTGTGACATATATGCAGTCACTTAACACTTTTTTAAAGCAATATTCCTGGCATATGGATTTATTTTATTTTAGGGTATTATTGTGAATTAATCCGATTGCAAAACCAGAGAGATTTAATCATTTATCTATATATTATATATTTGTATCTATATTTTAAGTATTTTTTTTCTCTTTATGTCATTATTATGTTTACATGTTATTGCTTTTTTCTCTTTAAACTATCTATATATTCTGAATATGTACACTTACGTATCTATTGTAAAAGCCCTACAGGGTGTTAATTAATAAAAAAATTAAATAAAAATATATGTATATATTTTCTAGCAGACACATTTAAAATATAATCGTTAATAAAATGTAGAAGATAAATTACCTAAAAATATATTTGAAGTCATGTATGTGCTTTGTTTAATACGCAATAAATTACTAAAAATACAAAATATCCACATATTTTTTATCTTATCTAAGTGATATGAAAACAGATTTATTTGTTTGCAATATAAATTTTTATTTAATAAGAGAACGAAAACACTTGATAAACCCTCGTTACTGTCCAACCTTGTATGAGAGATTTCAGCGTTTTTTCAGAAAGCTCTTCGTTTAAAATGTGTTACTATTATCTCCAATTCTCTACTCACTAAAGGATAACCTATTCCGAGTTCAAGGATTTCCTTCCAACCCAAGCTAGGCAAAGTTCAAAAACTGACAAGAGGTTACAATAGATCATTATTACTTAAAAGGGAAGGGAAGTTGTTTCCGAGATAATTCTGCTCACATATATTCTAATGAGAATTGAATACTTTGTCTCATTAAATTTCATTATTTACATTCACCATTATTTTTTGGTGATGTGTAAGGCTGTGAAGATGAATTTAAATATACAACGCTTAAAAAAAATTAAAATGATTACTAAAAACGAAAACGTTTTGCAACAGAAATATGTGAGAAGATGAAATATGTAAAAATATACATACTGGTAAAGAAAATAACATTTTTAAGTATTTTATATGAACTGTATAGACGTAT